>JADLZN010006169.1:570998-715578 GCA_018155175.1 Sinocyclocheilus anophthalmus
CCTCCACATCCTTACCATCATCAGCAAACTCGCAGCCTTCATCACCATCCCCACCAACATTAACATCATCAATTACATCTTCAATACTATCATTTACACCATCCACACCATCATCTGCACCATCTTCATCTGTCCCACCATCATCATCATCTTCACCATCTTCGTCAATACCACTATCATCATTTTCAACCCCACCATCACAGCCCTCATTTTCAGGAACCTCTAGATTATCTTTCTCATCCGTACAACCATCAACAAATTCACAGCCTAACTCACCATCCCCACTATCTTCATCACCAACATTAACATCAGCATCAACAACATATTCAACACTATCATCTACACCGTCATCATCATTGTCACCGTCACCATCATCTTCAGCACCACTATCATTGCCATCATCATCAACCCTTCCAGCACAGCCCTCACTATCAACAACCTCTGCAGCATTTTCCTCATCCTTATCCTCATCAGCTAACTCACAGGCTTCATCGCCAGAATTAAAATCATCATCAACTACATCTTTA
Organism: Sinocyclocheilus anophthalmus; assembly: GCA_018155175.1. Taxonomy (NCBI): domain Eukaryota; kingdom Metazoa; phylum Chordata; class Actinopteri; order Cypriniformes; family Cyprinidae; genus Sinocyclocheilus; species Sinocyclocheilus anophthalmus. The sequence continues at coordinate 571,526 of JADLZN010006169.1, forward strand.
ATACAATCAACAAAACGATCCTCATCATCTTCACCATCCTCATCAATCCCACTATTGTCATCATCTTTAACACTATCATCTACATCATCTTCATCACCAACATTATCATCATCATCATCAACCCAACCAAAACAGCCCTCATTATCAGCAACCTCTACATTATCTTTCTCATCTGTACAATCATCAACAAACTCACAGCCTAACTCACCATCCCCATTATCTTCATCACCAACATTAACATATTCAAAAATATCATCTACACCATCTTCATCGTCTTTGCCATCCTCATTACCATCATCATCATCAGTCCCACTACTGACAACTTCATTTTCAACACAATCTTCTACACTATCTTCATCATCTATACCATTTTCAGTGACATCTTCATCAGTCCCACTATCATCATCATCATCTACACCATCTTCACCATCCTCTGCACCATCTTCATCAGTCCCACTATTGTCAACATTATCATTGCCATCATCTTCTTCAACATTATTATTTACACAATCTTCATCATCTTCTCTATCTTCATTATCAACATCTTCAATAATATCATCTACACTATCTTCACCATCTTCATCAATCCCACTGTCACCATTAACCTCACCAGCACATCCCTCAATATCAACAACCTCTACAATATCTTCCACATCCTTACCATCATCAGCAAACTCGCAGCCTTCATCACCATCCCCACCAACATTAACATTATCAACTACATCTTCAATACTATCATTTACACCATCCACACCATCATCTGCATCATCTTCATCAATACCACCAACATCATCATCTACACCGTCTTCACCATCTTTGTCAATATCACTATCAGTATTATCAACCCCTCCATCACAGCCCTCATTTTCAGGAACCTCTACATTATCTTTTTCATCCGTACAGTCATCAACAAACTCACAGCCTAAATCACCATCCCCACTATCTTCATCACCAACATTAACATCAGCATCAACAACATATTCAACACTATCATCTATACCGTCATCATCACCATCACCATCATCTTCAGCACCACTATCATTGCCATCATCATCAACCCTTCCAGCACAGCCATCACTATCAACAATCTCTTCAGCATTTTCCTCATCCTTATCATCATCAGCTAACTCACAGGCTTCATCGCCAGAATTAAAATCATCATCAACTGCATCTTTAATACAATCAACAAAACGATCCTCATCATCTTCACCATCCTCATCAATCCCACTATTGTCATCATCTTTAACACCATCATCTACATCATCTTCATCACCAACATTATCATCATCATCATCATCAACCCAACCAAAACAGCCCTCATTATCAGCAACCTCTACATCATCGTCCTCATCATTACCATCATCAGGAAATTCGCAGCCTTCATCACCATCCCCATCACTATCATTATCATCAACCTCACCAGCACGCCCTCAACAATCACTAACCTTATATATATACATCAAAATTTTTTTTTACTACCATCATCAGCAAACTCGCAGCCTTCATCACCATCCCCACCAACATTAACATCATCAACAACATCTTCAATACTATCATTTACACCATCGGCACCATCTCATCAGTTTTTTTCCCCACATCATCATCATTCATCATCTACCCATGTCATCATCTTCACCATCTTTGTCAATACCACTATCATCATTATCAACCCCACCATACCAGCCCTCATTTTCATTAACCTCTACATTATCTTTCTCATCCGTACAGTCATCAACAAACTCACAGCCTAACTCACCATACCCACTAACTTCATCACCAACATTAACATCAGCATCAACAACATATTCAACACTAGCATCTACACCATCATTATCACCGTCACCATCATCTTCAGCACCACTATCATTGCCATCATCATCAACCTTCCTGACACAGCCTCACTTCAACAAGGCTCGCAGCATTTTCCTCATGCTTATCCTCATCAGCTAACTCACAGCTCATCGACAGAATTAAAATCATCATCAACTACATCTTTAATACAATCAACAAAACGATCCTCATCATCTTCACTATCCTCATCACTATTGTCATCATCTTTAACACTATCATCTACATCATCTTCATCACCAACATTGTCATCATCGTCATCAAAAACATCTTCAATACTATCATCCACAACATCCTCATCAGTCCCACTATCATCATTATCATCAACCTCACAAACACAGCCCTCAATATCAACAACCTCTACATTATCTTTCACATCCTTAACATCATCAGCAAACTCACAGCCTTCATCACCATCCCTACCAACATTAACATCATCAAGAACATCTTCAATACTATCATTCACTCCATCTACACCATCATCTGCACCATCTTCAACAGTCCCACCATCATCATCATCTACACCATCTTCACCAGTTCCACTATTGTCATCATCTTCACCATCATTATCTTCTTCAGCATTATCATCTACACAATCTTCATCATCTTTACAATCTTCATCATTAACATTACCATTATCTTCATCATCATCCACATCCTCAATACTATCATCTACACTATCTTCATTATCTTCATCAATCCCACTACCATCGTCAACCTCACCAGCACAGCCCTTACTATTAACAACCTCTACATTATCTTCCACATCATTACCATCATCAGTAAATTCACAGACTTCATCACCATCCCCATCATCTTCATCACCAACATTAACATCAACATCTTCAATACTATCATTTACACCATCATCATTTTCACCATCTTTATCAGTCCCACTATTGCCAACATCATCATCTTCAACACTATCATCTACACCATCTTCACCAACATTACCGTCACCTTTATCATCGACACCACCATCTTCAATACTATCAACTACTCCATCTTCATCATCCTCAGCCTCATCTTCATCAGTCTCACTATCATCATCAACCCAACCAAAACATCCTTCAACATCAGCAACCTCTACATCATTGTCCTCATCCTTACCATCATCAGCAAATTCACAGCGCTCATCGTCATCCCCACCATCTTCACCATCAACATTAACATCATCATTATCAACAATAACATCTTCAATTCTATCAACAACAGAATCCTCATCCTCTTCACCATCCTCAACATCATATTCATCATTCTCACTATTTTCATCATCACCACCACCACCACAACCATTTTCATCATACTTCTCTTCTTCAAGTTCACCTCATCAGTTCTCACCATCTTCACTACAAGCCTCATCATCTTCACCATCAACACCAGCAATAATTCCACCTACTCCATCATCTTCATCAACACTGTCATCATCAGCAGCCTCATCATTTCCATCACCAACTTCAACTTCATCATTCTCAACAACCTCATTATCAGGTGACTATTTTATTTAAAAATAATTATGAACTAACCTATAATTATTTATTTATTTAGTCATTTAGCAGACGCTTTTATCCAAAGCGACTTACAAATGAGGACAACAGAAGCAATCAATTGTAGTATTAAAACAACTAAAAACAGATTCAAAACTAAAAGCAAATGCAAATGACAAATGCATACAACAAAATTTAAAAACTTAATATTTAAATGAAAAACAAAAATAAAGCTAAAAACAATTCAAAATATTAAAGAACACAAAAGTATAGAGGACATTATGATATCGCTAACACTAAGCCAAACACCAAAAAAAAAAAAAATACATATCTGTGTATGTACAACCACACACACATACATATATATATATTATATATATATATTATATATATATATTATATATTATATATATATAATATATATATACAGTATATATACAGTATATATATATATATACACACACATTTATAAATTCAATATATATATTATTTCATGTCCATGTAGTTTGTTGAAGTATTAAAATAACTCAAATAAAACTAAACTTAATAAAAGACCTATACAGACCTAATAAATTCAGACATAATTGAACTAAAATAAATAACAAATACAAATAATAAAAATCAAACGACAGTAGTTTATTAGTAATCCTAAAAAATAACACTGCCAAACTTACATGCTAAAAAAAAAAACTTACTTACACATAGTAAGAAATGGTTATAAATACTGAAACAGAAGTGAAACAAGTAGTAGGAAAAAGGAGAAATAAAAAGCGATACTTATCTGATAATTATGAACCAAACTGACTCACTAAAAACAGTCTGCTATCACAACATTTTTATGTGAGATCAAATATGATATATTAAGAGTCAGGAAAACACTGAAACTCAGTGATTGTTGTGCTTTTAAAAACAGCCTGGCATCTCAACTTTTCAAAGTCACTAAAGGTAATCTTCCCAACAAATAGTAGTGCTATATGGGAAGAACCATGATAAGGGTTGACAAAATGTACAAAGTCATTGTGCATCCATGAAGAAGTAATTACAGAATGAGTTTATGATAAATCTTTATGATAAATCATCTGCCAATTATTTACCATCATCTACTCTAACAACATCAACAGCCTTTCCACTATTTCCAACATCTCAGCGATCTTCAACACCAACCCCACCATCATCGCAGACACCATCCTCACCAACTTCATCACCATCACCATCATCATCCTCGCTTTCAGCAACACCAATACTAATGTCATCACTGACCCCAGCACCATCTTCATTACCAAATTCACCATCCCCAACATTGTCTTCATCAATAACCTCACCGCCATTATTACCACCAGCAGCAACACCATCATCCTCTTTTTCTCCACCAATCTCGTTGACTTCAATGACTACATCACCATCTACATCATCCTCACCATCATTACCAACCATCCCATTATTTCAATCATCCTCACTGCCATCATCACCAAACTCTCCATCATTCTCAGAATCATCTTCACCACCATCGTCATCATCATTCTTGCCATCATCCCCAAACTCTCCATCATTTAGACCATCCTCACCATCAACACCCTTTATGGATAAGAAGAAAGTGACTACAGGCCTGCGTGTGCATGTGCGCTCCAAGGATAATATGCAAGCAACACTGAAGGCTGTGCAGGATGTAAGTCACTCCTAAAATTACTTTCAATAGTAAACAAATGTGCTTTTCTGCTAACAAAAACTGCTCCTCAATGAAAATTTTACAGAAAATACGGTTAATACAGTTTGTTCAGCATTAAAACATTAAACTCATAATTTGATAGTTGACTAGCATTAATAAATTAACAACACTGGCAACAGCACACTTACATTAGAGAGTATTGTAAGTAATACTGTTCTTCTCTGGGTTTAGTTTGTTCTTCACATGGAAGCCGTCATGAGGAGACAGCAGGCTGAAGACTGCAGGCTACGAGTGTTACACAGCACAGCTATGAAAAAATAAACGTGAAATGAACACCTCACTGAACATGACATCCATGGCACAATAGCTGCTCTATGTAAATATAATTTTTCTGAATATTCTGTGTTTTACAGAAACCTCATTTCCTGAGTATGTTACTAAATGGAAATGTGCTTTTTCACTAGGTGGCACTACAACATAAAACATGAGTAAATAGCACATCACTGGAACAGATGTAGGCCTTTTGTACAAACATTTCATGGATAAAATCATATTAAAAATGTCAAAGAAGGATAAAAACTGAGATCACTGAAGCTCTCATTAATATAAGCAAAAAATGTATAGCCCACACAAATATCGGTTTAATTATGCTGGTAAACCCATATACATTTTTTGTTGTGGTTTTTTGTGTGTTGGTTTTTCTTTATTTCCAAGTTTTTTTTTTTGTTTGTTGGTTTTGTTTTGTTTGTGGTCGAACAAATTTTGTTTGTTTGCCAATGATTGTTTGAATGTGCTGGAGTCTCAGAGTTTTTGTGGATTTGCATTTACATTTTAGAAACCCGTTGGTTTTAATTTAGTTTGATCAAATTGAAATCGAGTGTCCTCGAGTTGTAGCTCTTCATCTGCTTTGCGTGATTTGTACATAGACAAATATTTGGAATTTAGTCAACATTTTTGTGCGGTGCCGTCTGTGTAGCAAAATCATTTTCCGGAATTCCATTCCAAATATTTTCTTTGAGGACATAACTTTTACCTGAACGCCCTGCGTTCATAGCGAAAATGTGTTGTTAGGTGCCAGTAAGAAGAAGCAATCTTTAAAAAAATTGGTTTAAAGGGCAGTGTGTGTGAAAATACTAAATACTTTGGCAGTCAGCTACTGAAGGAAACATAGGGCATTTTAAACTATCTCCATATTCAATAAAATATATAAATATATGATTTTACAGCATTGTTCCATAGAAGCGTTTTCTGCACTCTTCAATATATAATATATATTAATATCTACACGTGGGGAAAAAAAAAGTATTTAGTTCAGCCACCAATTGGCAGTTCTCCACTTTAAAATAGAGAGGAGCGCCTGTAATTTCACATAGGTATACCTCAACTATGAGAGACAAAATGAGAAAAACAAAAAATCCAGAAAAAAAATCACATTGTAGGATTTTTAAAGAAGTTATTGCAAATTATGTGGGAAATAAGTATTTGGTCAATAACAAAATTCTCAATACTTTGTTATATACCCTTTGGTGGCAATGACAGAGGTCAAATGTTTTCTGTACGTCTTCACAGGGTTTTCCCACACTGTTGCTGGTATTTTGGCCCATTCCTACATGCAGATCTCCTCTAGAGCCGTAATGTTTTGGGGCTGTCGCTGGGCAAAAAAGAACAAAAACGGATGTTCAAAGACCTCAAAGATTTTCTTTTCTATGGGGTTGAGATCTGGAGACTGGCTAGGCCAATCCAGGACCTTGAAATGCTTCTTACGAAGCACTCCTTCGTTGCCCGGGCGGTGTGTTTTGGATCATTGTCATGCTGAAAGACCCAGCCACGTTCATCTTCAATGCCCTTGCTGATGGAAGGAGGTTTTCACTCAAATCTCACGATACATGGCCAATTCATTCTTTCGTTTACACGGATCAGTGGTCCTGATCCCTTTGCAGAAAAACAGCCCCAAAAACATGATGTTTCCACCCCCATGCTTCAAAGTAGGTATGGTGTTCTTTGGAAGTAACTCAGCATTCTTTCTCCTCCAAACAATACAAGTTGAGTTTTTACCAAAAAGTTATTTTGGTTTCATCTGACCATATGACATTATCCCAATCCTCTTCTGGATCATCCAAATGCTCTATAGCAAACTTCAGACGGGCCTGGACATGTAATGGCTTAAGCAGGGGGACACGTCTGGCACTGAAGGATTTGAGTCCCTGGCGGCGCAGTGTGGTACTGATGGTAGCCTTTGTTACTTTGATCCCAGCTCTCTGCAGGTCATTCACTAGGTCCACCCGTGTGGTTCTGGGATTTTTGCTCTCAGTTCTTGTGATCATTTTGACCCCAAGGGGTGAGATCTTGCGTGGAGCCCCAGATCGAGGGAGATTAACAGTGGTCTTGTATGTCTTCCATTTTATAATAATTGCTCCCACAGTTGATTTCTTCACACCAAGCTGCTGACCTATTGCAGATTCAGTCTTCCCAGCCCGGTGCAGGTCTACAATTTTGTTTCTGGTGTCCTTTGACAGCTATTTGGTCTTGGCCATGGTGGAGTTTGGATTGTGACTGTTTGAGGTTGTAGACAGGTGTATTTTATACTGATAACGAATTCAAACACATTAATACAGGTAACGAGTGGAGGACAAGGGGCCTCTTAAAGAAGAAGTTACAGTCTGTGAGAGCCAGAAATCTTGCTTATTTGTAGGTTACCAAATACTTATTTTACAGAGGAATTAACCAATTAATTCTTTAAAAATCCAACAATGTGATTTTCTGGAATTTTTTTCCTCATTTTGTCTCTCATAATTGAGGTATACCTATGATTAAAATTACAGGCCTCTATCATCTTTTTAAGTGGGAGAAATTGCAAAATTGGTGGCTGACTAAATAATTTTTGCCCCACTGTATATTATTATATATATGAATGTAACCAAACAGGACTCATGGCTAATTATATCATAGATGTTGTTTCAAAAGATAGGATAGATAGTATAATAATAAAATAACTGCCTGTTTCTCAAATATTCTTATTAGGAATCTTTATTTCCATAGTGTAAAATTATTTAACCTACAACAAAAAGGAAAGTTTTAAGCATAGGCTACTTTTATTGTCATAGGCCTTTTTGAATTCAAAGCTGAGTGTTGTAGTTTTTAAAAGTAGCAGCATATAGCCTTTCAAAAAACAGAAAATAAAATTTCATAATAAAACAGATATTTTGGACTTACATTTAATTATCATTGGTTTAATAAAACTTTGTGAATGCTCTCTTATGTTTAATCATATAATGTTATAATTGTGATTCAAATTATTTTTATGGCAGTGTTCTCTACTCATAATTGAGAGATTAAAAATGCTTCAGACAAACAGGAAGTACTGTTATTCATTTGCTAAATGTTAGATTCTTCACTGTAAACATATGAACCTGAATTACAAGATAAAATGTAAAATGATACACTTTCGAAACATGAGGTAGTAACAGGAAATTTAAGAATGCATACTTTGCCGATGGGTGTGTGTTTCACTAATGATCTGTTTAAAAAAGAAAATCACCCAAACCACCATATAAACACTCAGCTGGATTCAAATGAAAATGTTAAGCACTCATGCCTGGCTTTTCTTATTGTTCCTAGTCCAAACTGACAGGAATGAGGTTTCAGATCAATCTTATTTTATACATAAGTTTGAGTCACGTGCATTAGGATGATATATAATGCTACAAAAGTTGATTAATAAAAGTACAAAATGCTACAAAAGTTGATTAATTTTATACATTTATACTTGTTAATGAAATATGTAAAGTGTAGAAAGGACAAAAAAAAATCTAAAATAAAGGAGAAAGAGATTTTTTTTTTTTGACTTTTATATTAACAAAACTATTGAAATGGGACAGAAATTTTTGCCAAAGCAGTGCAGTGGACTGGAAAAGTGTGATGCTTTTAGTTTGTATATTAAGCACATTTAAACCAAATATCATTTGGTAGTATATATTTTTTAAATAATTTTTGATTATAATCATATGCAAGTTTTGGGGTTGCAAAATAATATTAAAAATGCATTCATTTACAATAAAAAAGTGTAATTTCTAAATCTTATTGCAATAAGTTATATAAAAAGTTAATTAAGTTAATAAAAAATGTATATTAGTCAATCAAACAATGCAAATATTGTTTTGTGTCCTCAGAAATGGTTTAAACTCCAGTAAACAATTAAGGTGCAAATCTATCCAGGTGTGCGTTCAGTGTCATATGACACATTACCACATCCAAAGAAACATCAGACAACAACAACATAAAAACATTTGACACACTGCGTTACACATCTAGACGGAGGAATGTAGCTGTATTGTGTCACTGTGTTTCAGCCCTGCGTTCAGTACCCACAGTGCATTTCCAACCTCACCATCATCTTCATCAGCCTCAAAATCAAGACCAACAACTTCACCACTATCTTCATCATCAGCACCCGAGACACACAGAAAGGCAATATAAAGGCAATAAAATACCAGAAAGGCAAACTGCATATTTATATATAGTTGCTTAAACAATACTCACATTCAGCATTTGCTTTACTAACATTTATGCAAAATACAGATTACATACAAATGCAACATTATATTTACAAATACAATTTCCAAAGAAACAGCAAATAACATACTGAAGTAAGGTTACAATTTTGAAGCAGCAAGAGTGAAACAAGCTCTAATAATCTTCTTTAATTAGAACTTAGAAAAATCAGTTTTCACAGTGTGGATATTGTGTTCATTTTAATGCTCAGTTCAGTAGAAGAGAAGAGAAGAAAGCGAGAGAAGTCGAGAAGAGGAGAGGAGAGGAGAGGAGAGGAGAGGAGAGGAGAGGATAGGAGAGGAGAGGAGAGGAGAGGAGAGGAGAGGAGAGAAAAGGACAGGAGAGGAGAGGAGACGAGAGGAGAAGAGACGAGAGGAGAGGAGACGAGAGGAGAGGAGACGAGAGGAGAGGAGAGGAGAGGAGAGAGAGGAGAGGAGAGGAGAGGAGAAGAGAAGAGAAGAGAAGAGAAGAAAAGAGAAGAGAAGAGAAGAGAAGAGAAGAGATAATATGGAATTCTGGCTAAATTTAAAATGGTAGCTATATGATGCAGAATTTCCTTGGAATAAATATTATTTTATATTTTATTGTCCATAATTTTCAGAAAATACCAGCATGATCACAGTCTTTCACAATGAAGAGGCAATGCTGTGCAGGATGTAAGTGATTCTTAAAATTAATTTTCATTTGAGCACTGAAAACTATGGTGGTACAAATATGACTATTTGCATTCATTACACGAATAAAAATATATTCACTCAAACTTTTAGAAAGGTGTATTCTGATATGACTGATGCAGTCTTGAATTATTATGCACTCCATGTTCAGTTCAGTAAGCTATATTGGCTGCCTTGTATTTGTTTACACTTTAAATAATAAATCACTAATATTTTGGCAAGGGATTTCTAAGTGAGGGGTTTTGAGTGCTGATTAACATTACTAAGTTCATAACACATGCTCCAACACGCTCATTTTATATACTATTATCTAGATAATACTATTATATGGTGAGCATTATCTCGGTTTCTTTTCTGGTTAAAGTTCATTCTCCACCTCGAGGGCTTGATGAGGAGACAGCAATGTGAAGACTGCAGTCTACGAGTGCTAAAACATCAGCAAGAAACATCACTGACGACTACATCAAATCATATATATTATATTAGAGCAGCAGACCCTCTGTGAGAATAAGTAGTTCATAATTGTTTTACCTGACCTTCAGCATCTGGTCTCCTCCTCGTGTGGACGAGTGTGTAAATGGTGTCACGAGATGGAAAAGAGGGCCAAACCTCGATGGAACCTCGCATGACGGGGTGTCACCTATTTAAGTAGCAGTACTCTTTTCTCTAGCTAAAAAATATTTTGAATGTTATATGCAAGTATTATAAAGTTATGTAGGGCGATAATCTTTTCGGTCTTATAACCCGTGTTACTTTTAAAAGTAATGCATTACAATATTGCGTTACTCCATAAAAAAGTAACTAATTAAGTTACTTTTTATGGAAAGTAATGCGTTACGTTACTTCTGCGTTACTTTTTAAATCTGGACAGGGTTGCTTGTTTGTTTTTAAAATAAAAATTTTTATATTTTTGGCAAATATAAAAGCCTTGTCACACCAAAAGTGAAATGAATAAGCATCAGGCTGAAGGAAATGTAAATTCAAGTCTGTACAGTAGAACGCAGAAGAAGACATTTCAACACACTTCAGCACTAAAAAAAGACACACAAATGTTTGTCAAGAGTAATTTTTGCTTATTAGTATGAACTGGATCATCAAAGGTCAGCAGCAAAGACATTGGTTAATAGAATGGATTAAATACATAAAGGATATGTGTATTATTTAACATATTTAATTATTGCAGGCTTGTGTCATATTCTGAGTTGCATTACTTTTTTGAGGAATTTTGAGGAATACTGAATCTGTGTTATTTTTTGTGTGATTGAGATGAATTAATGCATATTCATATCTATTTTAGAACTAAAGTAACATCTTCTGATTTCTCTCAACACGAGGACAGCAGAGCTGTCAATCAATAAATTGAAAAAAAAAAAAGTAACTTGCGTTACTTATGTGAAAAAGTAACTCAGATATTCTCTTGTAAATGAAAAATTAATGCATTACTTTACTAGTTACTTGAAAAAAGTAATCTGATTACGTAACTTGCGTTACTTGTAATATATTACCCCCAACACTGATTATAACTAATCTCAATCAATCTAGTATATCATTAGCATATAATAAAAACTTCATTTTTATTTGATATTTAATTTAGTGCTGTCAAATGATTAATCGCGATAATCGCATCCAAAATAAAAGGATTTGTTTGCATAATATTTTTATGTGTGCTGTGTATATTTATTACGCATATATAAAAGCAGACACATACAGTATATATTTTAATGTATTATTTATATTAAAATTATATAATTGTATAAAATACAAAAATTATATGTTGTGATATAAAAAAAATAATAATTTTATTCATAGCCTATTGTAAAATGTATTAACATCAAATGTTTCTTAAATTAGCATGCATGTGTGTGTTGTATTATATGCTAATAAATATAAACAGTGATACACACATCATAAAAAAATTTATTTGGATGCATTAATTGCGTTAATCCTTTGACGCATCACTAAAAGCACGTCACGCATTTAATATGATTATTTTGTTTTGTAGAGCTGTTGATAAAAAAAAGAGTATCAAGTCTAAAGGTGATAACTGAACAAACAAGAAAACTAAACCCTTACTGTGTGTTTATAATTATACACTGCAGTTGCACAAAGGAGGCACTAAATACATGTTTATATCCAAAATACAAATTGTAGTGTGATGTTTGTGTGGCTACTGCTTCAACGTTGTGCAACCATTATTTACAGCATATTCTGGGGTAAGATGTAAACCAACTCAAAGAAGAATACCACAAAAACTACAGTGAAATATATATTTAAAACTTTAAAAAGTCCCCTTTCATCAAGAAAGTATATGGTCACATGCCTCAATACATTTATGCAATTTATTCTTTGTAATATTTGCTGGTGAAAACAATGATTGATATTTCTGTTTCCTTTTGCTGTTTCATGCAATGTTTCAGGTTTTGATTCAATTTTGTTTTAAGCCTACACTATTCATTTTTTTTAAGTATTATATTATACATAGTACACAGTAACATGAACTAAAAATGTGAATGTATGAATGAAAATGTAAATAAAATTATCACTATTTGTACAAAAAATCAAAATAATAATAATAATAATCATGGTTTTTAGTCAACAACTCAAACAACAACAACTTTTTCAAGTGAAAACATTTCTTGTTTTGTTAGCTTGACTTGGCCCCTTCTCTGAAGTTGTGAAGGTATGATCAGGTCAAAGAAGTGAGACGGTCAGCTCAGCTCAGCTCTGCCCCCGGGCTAGAACATGTCTTCAAAGAACAATGGGCGGACAGATTAAATTAAGACAGGTCTAGGCTCTGCATCGGGTCAGGATTTGCTTCTATCTTGGACACAGGAGACGCAGCTGAGTTGGGCAAATCTCTAGCCACGGATATCCCAGGAAATGAAGTAATTGGTGCTCGTTTGCCTTATGGATTAATTTTTTATTTAAAACTGTAAAACACAGTGATTCTTTTTTTGCAAAATTCTTAAAAATAAGCAATTAATGATTTAGCTATTTTTTATAATACGTTTAAAGATTAAGATACTTATTTATTTTGTAAAACGGCTTTTAAAACAAGTCTTAATGTGAAAATATGTGGAGTAGCACTATAAAAATAAAAACTATTGTGACATGTATATCATATTGTGGTTGCAGCCATCTTACAACAAGCCACTCAATGAGCTGCTCCTTACAGTTATTAAATAGTAATAAATAGTATAGTACTATAGTACTTCTCTGCAGAAAAAAAAGTCAATTAAACTATTCCAAAAGTTCCAAACCCCCGTCTAAAATCAGAAAACAGACCAAACCATTTTGAGCTAGATTCAACTTTTTCCAGCCGAGTTTTAGTCTAAAAACAATCAATTGGGTAGAATTTTACATAATTAATTTCCTTATTATTTTCATTTGGTAACTTCATGCAGACATTGTGTGTGTTGTAATTCTATACAGTGACAAGATAATCCCAATAAATAATTCATAATTTGATATATAATTTATTTTTGAAGCAAATCAGGCCTACTTTGAACACGCCAGAGACTTATTTTCTTACGGTGCAAAAACCTTTGCTGGTGTAAGAGGGGAAAGCAGTGTAGAAAGATTGTCACGATAATCTCAAGAGTTTTTAAAAGTCATTGGTTGCAACTTATGAAATAGCCTAGTTCAGAATCACTGTAATTTTGAAACACTAAGCGCGCCATATGAACACCTTCTGGCAGCTTTATTCTTGCATAACGGTACATTATCTCTTTTATAATGTATTACACATGCTGTATACAGTTTATTTCATTACAGTGATGAATTGGCTTATTATTTATAATTTTTTTTTAATTTTAAATTATTTTAATTGCTTATTATTTCCAGGTGTAGTTTGCCGCTCAGGTCCCTTCGATCTCCAGCTCCATTCTCTTCTCCCGGCCACCATCATCCGAAGAGCCCTTGATTTGCTTCTGAAACTCGAGGAAACTCTAAACTTAATATAGGGAGGGGTGCAAATAGCAAGTTGTTGGTGTGTTACCGAAGATTAGGCGTCACGGCTCTCTCTCTCTCTCTCTCTCTCTCTCTCATGCTCTCTATCCTCTATTATCTCTCTCTCTCTCAATTGGCTTTCATGATTGCCGGCAGAATGTCGTCAAAATGAAAAGCGTATGTTCTCATTAAAGGCATCCCCCGCCATCCTTGCTAGATGCAATTGAAGTTAATTCACAGAACCGATAAAGTCTAAGGTTCCATGCGTCCTCGCCGCTCTGGGTCGAAGATGTAAGATCACACGGGGTCAGCGGGAGGTTGAAATTAGACGAACGCTCTCCGCTGCATTTTTCGCCGCTTTCTGCACGGATCAAATCCCGTACACGGCCGTCCCCTGCACCGCATCCCTGCCTTCTGCCTTCTGCTTGATTAAATCTAACCTCTCCACATCAAAAAACCTTCGAGCACACATCGTATAGCCTTACTTCCTAATACTGATTTTGTCAAAACAAATGTAATTACAGGGCTGCGTTTGTTAATTTGTAAATTCACCTTGCAATTGCTGGTAACATTGCGCACAGGGGTCATTGAGAGAAAAACTGCTGCTCTTGCTATTAAAATGGTTGCCAACACAACATAAGTTGAATGGGTTATTAATAGGGAAGTTCACTTTAAAAATGAATAGTTTTATTATGCATTTAATACATTTAGAGCATTTTTTACACTGTTATATAATGTGTGTTGCCAAATAAACCAAAAGACATTTCGAAATGAACTGGTTTTTTTTCAATCAAACATGGCGGAAGACCACCTATACTCATACATTTACATTTTCAATAACATCTTCCATGACAAACTTTTTTTTTTTGTCAACTGAAAGATTTTTTGCCTTCTGATATATAACATATCATATGCTTAGATGTATAATATTGTTGAATACTATTACAATTTAAAACAAATATTTTCTATTGTAATATATGTTAAAACGTATTTTTTTTTCCCTGCTTGATGCGTTCAGAATCATTACTCCAGTCTTCAGTGTAAAAAACATGATCCTTCAGAAATCCGTTAGTTAATTGCTGCTAAAAAAAAAACAAGACCAACAATCGGGTTAATAATGGCCTTTACCTAATTAAAATTTCGAAAACCGTGATACATTTTTTAGATTTGTTTATGATGTAAAGTTTTATAAAAACAGCATTGATTTGCTATATAGAATGTTTGTTAAAAGTGTTTACTCTCAATTTTGATTATTGAATGTGCCTTGGCTGACTTTTTATTTCATTCAAATTCAATTTATTTTCTGTTAAAAAGCAAAAAAAAAACCTTCCACCTAAACACTAAGAAGCATAAATATTATATTATATATATTTTCTATGATGTGTTTGGCCGAATCTCATTTAATGATGCATGAGAAATCTCTGGTAGTGTTGAATATACTGACATGTCTCTTGTCTCAGATGCTGTTTTCCTCCTCAAAGTCGATTTTGTCAGCGGCTGGGCCTGGGTTGGATTTTTGCTTTGAGGAGTCAGTGGGGGTCATAAACTCTTTGTATGGATCCTTCTTGCCTTCATCATATTGAACAAAACCTCTGAACAGAGTCAGAGCCAGGAAGGAGTAGAAGATCATCACAAACAGGATGTAGAAGTAGGCGTTGTCGTAGGATCGCCTGCTTGTTGTGGCGAGAGCCGCGGAGGTCGGGGATGTTGTGCTCGTTGTGTTATCTCGGGAATCCTGATGGTTCGTCTCGATTTCTTTCAGAATGGCCTGTCGGCACCTGGCCAGCAGGGCGAGAAGCAGTGTTTGGTTCGTTGTAGCGCCACCTAGGGGCATGTTGATACTAACACTGAGGTCAGATTCAAGGTTTCAGTCTCTCAAAAGGAAACAGATGCTGTAACTTCACCAAATTTCATCTGTTTGCAGTTCTCTTCAAGGTCAAAAAGATGATTCCTTCACCTTGAGCTGTGACGAGAACAAGAGTTCAGAACGTACACTTTTTGTCCATGAACATCACTGATATTTTCATGAAGATTGCTGATACTGATGTAAAGGGCAGATGTGGAGCTGCTGGAGCGGTATGGGATAGATTATCCGTGCCGTTCAGAAGTTGTACTCTGATGGAGGCATTTATTCCAGAATGTCAATGCATGACTGAAGTTCTTTTTCTTCAGTAAGAAGTTTTAAAAAGGCTTCTGATTTCTTTTGTCACTCGACTTCACTGTAACGTTCAAACGTTGAAGCTTCAGTCCTGGACACGCTGAGTCTCCCAGTTATCAAATGCAGCTTGTTTTGCTCCTTAAACTTAATATCAGAGAGATTTCAAGAGGATTTTGCTGAAGTTCATCCACTGCAGTGGTGAGTTGGGCTTGCTCTGGTGATTATGAGGGTTTCTGTCTGTTTTGTGAACAACATGTAGCCTGACCAAAGAAAGAGAGAGAGAGAGAGAAATGATAGCAAGCGAGACGCTTTTGGAAAGGAATGCTGTCTGACATGCAGTTGTTCTCTCACTGCCATGATAAACACTCTTTATCATTTATGCTGTGATAAAGTCCTGCAGACCACGGCTGCTCAACATACACTATACTTTATGCTCTACTAAAGCTGACAACAGCAGTGTAGGTGAAAATGAATTACATTAATGTTTTGACATGTCACTTTTTAAATTCACACACATTGCTTATACATTGAATCATTCAATAAAAAACACTGCTTTGTATGAATATAATAATGCAACAGTAAAAAATAGTTTTCAACAAAGTAGTAACAATCTAACATAATAAGCATTGCTGTAGATCAAACAGGAGAGCAATACGGTCATGGGTTTGAATCCCAGGAAATCCGTGAAATGATTCAAAGTATTTCAATAAAATACACCTTGAATGTAAAGTAAATAGCTTTCATCTGCATAAAAATGTAAACCGTTACAAAGCCCATTTGTCAATGTTTTTGCTTATTTTATTCTGCTCATGTTTATTTATTTAAATGTTATTATTTTATTTTTTTATTTATATTTATTTTGCATTAAATGTTAAACCGTTTTAAAGCAATTTGTTATAGTTCTTTTTTTTTTTAATGAATTTTTAATTTTAATTAAGTTCCCAACAATAGATCAGAGGTCTGAATTGTGCTTGAATCACAAACCGTACCAAAACATCCATAACCCTATAAAGCCTATACTGTATCACATGTGATTTGATATTTCTAAGGCTTTACTTGGTTATGCATATACTGTTTTTTAGAAATATCATGTTAAAATTTAAAAAAGTTTGAGGAATCTTTATTAGGTAAATCGCTAAATCATTATGTATGCATCTGTTTGTATTTTTGCCCCTCATAAAAACCAAAGAGCTTTCTAAAAAAAAAATAGAAAGGCATTAAATTAGAATTTTATTGAGGCATATTATTGGGAGATCTAGCTAACAACTGATATTTCTAAGCATTTTATGCAAGTAGTCTGTTATACTGTTATAGACAGTTGGGGCACTGATACAGTTATCCAGAATTCCTCGTAACCCTTTTGGTCAAATAAATATGAGAAACTTCCCCAAACTGCATATTTTTGCTCGGTTGGGGCTCTGACATATTCTCAAGATATACACTAAATGAGGCATAAAAGCACTTGGTGTTATTCAATATGAGTAGAGCAACAAAAACAACACCGCAAACTTTTTCAAACCTCTTATCTGAGGTTCAAATTAAACGGTACATTACACAAAAAACTATTATATTAATATATCTTATATATTCTCTGATTATTATATCATAAGTCAGTCTTTACAGGGTAAAAATTAAATACTGGCATTGGTTATTATTACCATGAACAATAATTCGCAGCCCAATCACTTTGTGGTTGGCATAAACTATGTTTATCATCACTGCAAGTGAACTCATATTAAATGCAATCTGTGTTATTTTTTCTTTTATTTGCGTACTTCATTGTATTTGAGCATGAGGACATCACGCCGTTCTCTCAGTTGTCTATGGCCCATTTTTGTGTCACGATCCACCAGTTCAGAAAGACTTCTGTAGATATTTGATTGATGACTAGTTCTGGACTGATGTAGCTGTCTTCAAAACATCTTCAAAAAGTTGAACTCTTGAATGATTTCCTCTCCCATTCTGTCCTGCATGTTTGCGTATGAGTCGTGAGGTTCAACTAACCAAATTCCATGTCATTTGTTATACTGCGAGAAACAGTCTCATGTCTTTCATGTTTTTCTCCCTGTTGTTTTTTTCCCCCACTTTCTCTCCTCTTTCAGCCGTCTGTCTCAGAATGACGTGGGGGAGTGGGGAGTAACTCTTGCCCTGTCCGCTATGCTGTGATTGTCTACTGATTTCAAAGAGTGCAAGAGGTCAGAGGTTAAGTTGTCTCCAGTACATGTTATTGTGTCTGACACCAGGCTCCATGCTGGAAAAGTGAGCAAAAGAGAGGGACACTTCCATAGACATCCAGATTTTGTGAATGTGAAAAACAAATGCAAAGACATAAAGGCATGGCTACATTAAATTTAATGTCCAAAAGATGGTTTAACCTATACTTGTCAAAAACATCCACTCAATTGCACACATTAATACACAAGAAAAAGACCAGCTGAAGACACCTGATGCATTTATGAGAGAAAAAGAAAGAAAGAAAAAGATAGAAAGAAAGAACGAATGACTTGGATGGTTTACAGCGCTCTGCTTTAGTCATTAACCCTGTTAAGAGCTCTCTGGAGAGAAGGACTTTGTCATGAAAGAGTGTTTTTATGAAACTGAATATATTTCTACATGAATAAAAGTGCTCTGTGAAGCTGAAGGCTGAATAAATCTGATAGTTATTGTGAACGGTCATGCTAATTTTTCTAAAACAGCATTTCATACATGGTTTATTATTTTATACAGGTGCAGAATGATTTTTAAAACGTTAAAGATGATCCAGGAAAATAATGCAATTTGTTGTTTATTCCCACAAGCAAAGGTAGAAGGATTATTAAAAAAAGGGAAAGAGGAAACAAGAGAAAGCAAAACAATTTTTTTAAAGGTAAAATATCAATAATTTCAAAACAATAAGCTCGAATGCGATTTATTTATTTTGTTCTTATAAATAGTAAATAGTGCTGCATTTTACACATTATCCATCAACAATTATATGCAGTCGAGAACAAAACAAACATGAAAGTATAAAAACAAGGTAAAAAAAAAATAAGACATGAACATTGTGTTACAGAGACAGAACAAAGAACTTCTCCGAACTGCAGAGTAAAAATAAAGGTGACATCCATCCACATTATGAAACGCTGCATCATCTGGAATCCTTTCTTTGCATGAAAAACAACCAGTTTAAGAACAGATGATTTTTGTGAGAGAGTGAGGTATTGAGTGTGTATTGCACTTTCCTTGGGTTCGATTTGTGGCAGGGGTCTCTCTGAATGTTCAGAATAGCATACTACCATACTACTAATGTTCAGTATGCACTATGTATATCGTGTGCAGTTTTTCGGCATGCAAAACTAATGCAATGCATTCGACTTGACTTTCCTATTCGTGGGAAGTCATGGCCTAATGGTTAGAGAGACGGTTGCGGGTTCGAGTCTAGGTACCGGCAGGGATTGTAGGTGGGGTGAGTGAATGTACAGCGTTCTCTCCCTCCTTCAATACCACGACTTGAGCAAGGCACCGAACCACCAACTGCTCTCCGGGCGCCGCAGCAAAAAATGGCTGACCACTGCTCCGGGTTTGTGTTCACGGTTTGTGTGTGTTCACTCACTGCTGTGTGTGTGCACTTTGGATGGATAAATGCAGAGCACCAATTCCGAGTATGTTACCATACTTGGCCACATGTCACGTCATTACTCTTACACTGGACCAGTAATAAATATGATTTTTATTTATGTGACACCGTCATCAGCCAAATCAAAGACGTCTTTTACAATCAAATTAGAATTAAAAATGCAACGATTTGCAAGGTAGCTAATACTTTTCCCTTGCATTATTTTAGTATACACTAGTATACAATATGCAATAAAAAGTACAATAGTATTCCATTCTGAACATCACGTCTGTCTCATAATAAGCTATTTTGTGTGTGCTCAGATGACTGGGGTCTGTATAGTCTATTTGCACTACAGAGAGCCGGTGAAATGCCATCGGACACTTGAGTGCATTCCGTTTAGGTCACCCTCTTTCTCTCTATGAAGAGGACCTGAGGGCATTGTGCCAAATGTGAGCATGTTTTTGTGTATTCAGTCATTTATTTATGAATGAGAAATAAGGAAAGTTGGCACACCTGTCTTTTCCGAGCCCTTATTTCCTAAATATATCAACAGAGTCAAACAAAATGTGTCTCAACCAAAGAGTCACTGTCGAGTTCTTACAAACCAGCCACTAAAGTGCGTCCGTCAGTGGACAGCTGATATCAGAGTATGGCGCCACACTCTTCCCTGCCATTCCATGCTGTTTATAAGCACAGTCTCAGTCTTTGAGTTTTTTATTTGTCCTTTCCCTTTGTCCTCCTTGTGTCCCATGGCTTGTGGCTCTTCAGGAAGGAGGTGGCAAGTGTCGTCAGAGCGTGTGATGAGATGGAAATATGGAGAGGCTGCTTCCTCCAGGTCTAAATGGGCAAACTAACCCATTCTCAGTCCTGGTACTAAACCCAACCCAAGCCCACCCGCAATATCCCCCTCGTAAAAACAACTCTGTTGCACTTCGGACCCACAGGCATTAGAGAGGACCACCAGCACCGCTGGCCTCTCCTCAGCGCTCCTCGAGCGGGAGTTTGAGGATGGATGGACATTTTGGTCAAACATTCAAGAGGTGAAGGAGAGCTCAAGTGCAAGAGTTTACGGTCATCCATAGATCTCTTCATCTCCTTCCTGTCTGTCTTCATTCAGTCAATGCTGGGTTTCAGATAATGAAAGGCACCTGAAAGAGACGCAGAGAGAGATGTTAATTTAAGGTCAGGGTAATGTTGCTTTCGTCAACGAAAATTATGACTAAATATAGTCGTCAACGAACCTTTATCACGTGACGAAAACGAGACGAGACGAGACGAAAATGCTGGTCATGTGACGATGACGATAATTAAATGTACAATGCAATATCGTTGACGAATAAAAACGAGACGAAATGCGGCTTTTGTACAATGTGTCACTTCCTCAAGAACTCACTCAAGCCCCACTCACGGCTTATTTAGAACAGTGTTTCCCAACGGGGTTGTGAGAGAAGGGGTGCCGTGTAAAAAATAATTTTTTATATTTTTAAATTGCTAACATGTTCAAAAAAGCAGATGATAATAAATTAAATTTCTAATGCCGCCAAGAATTAGAGATGCACAGAAGTCGGTTGCCGAAAATGAGTTCACCGCTGGTTCACTGGTGGTGTGTGGTGTGGGTTATCCCGCTCTATGATGGTGTATTACCATAGACTGTATGGTATGATCCCGCTCTGTGTGGGGCTTATACCGCTCGGCATGTGTGCTCCCTGAGGCGCATCGCGGACAATGTGAGTGCTCCACTCATATACCGTTCATGCTCATCGGAACAGCAAAGTCCACTCAAAAATCGAGCTGACAGGAATCATCGATGTAGTACAGTATTGTTTCTGTCTGCAATAGCCCTACTGTGTTGTAACAAGGTGTGGTATATGGGCAACTCTGGTAACGCTGCCCTCTCATTCATTGATCTGCTAACCGTTATGCTCATGTGTCCTCTGATAATAATAGCTTTCTAAGATTAAACATTATTTGGATAATTGGTCAAAAAAAAAAAATCTCTTAATAGCCCTCTCAAAACAAATACACGAGTGAGCAAACTTCTAACTATCTCACAATGTTTACTTATGAATAAAAGCCTACATTAAAATCTGTCATATAAATTGGTCTCTTCATTAGAAATTAGCATACTGATTTTTTATAATATTAAAAATATCTGTATGACGTTATATTCTGCAGTTCTTCTCTGTTGTACCAAATATCTATACTTTTCAAATTATCATATCGAAGTTAGAAATTGAAATATTGTGACCAAATTAATTTTGTAGGGTGCCACAAATTTGTAAAAATTTCCAAAGGGGGCCGTGACTAAAGAAAGGTTTGGGAGAAACTGATTTAGAAGACGAAAACCAAACAAATTTAAGTCTTGACACCATTTGAAGAAAGGACGAGGCGGCAGCCGGGGTTCGTCTTTTATTTAAACGTATCGTGTGTGTACTTCAATGTTGGTTGGTAAAATCAATGTGTACAGCAAAAGCAGCAGCGTCTCCGTGTTGGAATGGTGTATTCTTGAGTTATAAGGTAAACATAATATAATAAGAATAACCTTGTTTGAAAGGGTTTGCTAAAATTACAATGTTGGTTCGTCTATACTAATAGGACTTAGACGATATTGATGGGTAAATCGGAATAGCATTTCAAAAAGAGACTAAAAATACAATGGTAATGACTAAACTAGACTAAATGTCATCAGTTTTTGTTGACTAAAACTAGACTAAAATGCTCCGACTTTTAGTCGACTAAAACTTGACTAAAACTAAAAACGATTCAGGTGACTAAAATATAATAAAAACTAAAATGACAGTTTCACACAAAGACTAGACTAAAACTAAAAGTAAAACAGGCCGCCAAAACAACACTAGGTCAGGGTAATGTATTAGAAAAAACCATGAAACAACTCTTACTTGAAATAAAATAATATTTACGGAAATAAAATAAAACGTATTTAATTCAGTGGTGCAATTTCTAATTTTAGTTTAGTTTAAGTTGAAGTAATAAAAACATAATAAAAACCATACAGACACAAAACTAATAAAAACGACAAAAATGCACAACAATATTATGAACAATTTAACTAAAATTCTAAGGAAAACAGAAACTATAAAATAAAATTCAAAATATGAACAAAAACTGTAATAGAATATCAATGATACTAAAATAATGGTTTCAATATTAAATTACGTACGGTTTAAAAAAATTTAACTGCAAGTGTGAACGTGTGTTAAGAATAAACTAAAATGCATATTTTACTGTACATAAATACATATAAATAAATAAATGTCAGTCATACTTATTTCGATGCCGTTTCCACTTTCTACACTTTTTAGATTAATTTGCAATGTGGACAATTTAACATGAGTAAATTCTGAGAAATGAAAAAAAATAATCTAAAATTGTTTGTTATGAAACATAATTGTTTAAGGAAATATAAACATGTGACCGTCATGTTTTGCATGGCAGAACTGTATACTATATATAATATATATATATATACTATTATATATTATGAGTACTACTATATATATTAGCAGATTGAACTTTTTTAAAACAGTAACACAAAAACACACACACCAACACAAAACTTATTACATTAACTAATCCATATTACGTCTGAAGTCTACTGATGCCTCCTAGTGGACTCCGGCACAACGGCTGAGAACCACTGGTATCAATATATGAATATATTGACGTAGCCTTTGCCAAAAGAAAAAAATGAATCGAAATATGCAAAAGAGTAAGGTCCAACAAAACACAGTGCATGATTGAGCGAGCCGGTGCGTGCCAATTCCACTAAAAAGACAGACAGAGAGAGAAAGTAAGAGAGATTGAGAGAGGGGGAGAAATGAAAAGAGAGCTGTCCTATATTCAGTTCTGTGTGGATCAGAGTCAATGATCAACAGCAACTACAGATCTGACCCGTCTGAAACACATGGTTCTAATATCTGCCTGCCACGGGCCATTCTATTCCTACACGAGACCCCCGCTAACTCCTCCACGGACCCCCAGCTCTGTGCTTACGGGGTGCGGACCCCAGCAAATTAATGATATCAAGATGCAGTCCTGGATTGGGCACTCGACATGCAAGTCTCCCCCCTCCGCTTCTGTCTAACATGTTCTGAGACGGCTGCTCCTCTTGTTTCACTGCGTGTTTGAGTGGATCATGAACGATATCTTTGTTACCCAGAGCTCATTACATGGCTGGCTGACGGATGCCTGGAGCTGATGAGATATAGCTCATCTCACAGGGTCGTGAAAGGTCACGGGTTAAGCATCGTAAACCACGGCAGCGTTTACCTGTGTGGCGGCCTGGCGGATCACAACTAACTAATGTAAACCTATGATTACGCCTCAGATTAAAAGACCAATACTTCACTGAAAATAATCTCAGTTGATGTTTAGATGATCATGTTTCTCTATAGAATCTTTGCTTTTTAAAAAAAAAAAAAGTTTCCTGGCTGAACTGTAGCGGTTAGAACGGTTATTCTAAAATGTCAAGCTGTGGTGATGCAGCTCATCAAAATCATATGCCATGCATCAATAAAAGTGTCAAAAAGTGTACAAATATAATTAAATGAAAAAGGGATGAAAGTGACTATTAGTAAAAGTAACATTAAACAACTGTTAATGCACCTTTGAAGTGTGGTTGCACAAACAAAACATTCATTAGAATGAATTGCTCTTTAGTAAAGAGATTAATTAAAGATGAATTACTATTAAATATATTATAGAAACTTAATTTTCTGTAAAGTTGCTTTGCAATGATTAGTATCGTGAAAAGCGCTATACAAATAAACTTGAATTTAATTGAAAAGCCAA
Source organism: Sinocyclocheilus anophthalmus (assembly GCA_018155175.1). Classification (NCBI taxonomy): domain Eukaryota; kingdom Metazoa; phylum Chordata; class Actinopteri; order Cypriniformes; family Cyprinidae; genus Sinocyclocheilus; species Sinocyclocheilus anophthalmus. The sequence continues at coordinate 596,268 of JADLZN010006169.1, forward strand.
CATTAAATGGAAATTCATGTCAAATCTATTTTCTTAATGCACGTTATTAATCAATTGTGAAGCTTATATGCAACAGTGCTAGATAGACGTCGGCTGGTACGCACCGGTACGCAATACCAGCACTTCTATATTTTAGCCTTTAGAGTACCTGCACTTTTTTGTGCGTACCAGCACTTCTGACATGTTGCCGGTACTCAGAGTAAAAGCGTCAGGGTCTGGGTGATTATATGATCCCATATATGATTAGAAAGGACTCTATATAAATCACACTACCCAGGCGGGATCACTTCTCATTTGGAGCAATCACGTCGCGTGAATGAATGCAAGTGGAGTGTGTGGGGCGAGAGAGCATGTCAGGGGAGGAGCGCAGAGTAGTAGAATAATAATGAATTATTGATTACTAAATTGAATCAGTACATTATAACGAAAACAATACCTTAAAAATGAAAAGAACAGGTTTTTGCGATCACATCATTTTAAACCGGTAAACTCCTGCAAAGTCCAAGGATCTAGTGAACAAATTCAAACAGTAAGTTCAAAACAGCTCTAATACAGAGAAAACACGGCCGCTTTCATCGCGATTGCGGGGGGAATAGTGACTTACGTCAGATGTCCAGTGTGAAAATTATTTTGCAGCATGTATGTTATGATTATGCGGTGGTCAGAGATTAGCGATTCTGAATGGATCCGATAGTAGTACAGGGCTTAGTGGTATTTGGCGTCTCCTGGGTACTGTTTGGCTATTGCAGCTGACTTGTGCTATTTGTCTTAAAAACGTTATTGAATATTTGATTGATTGCTGGGGGAACTATCTATCCTTTATGGCTTATCAAAAGTATTAGTTATATAATATAAATAAATAATATATAAATAATAAGGGGGGGGGGGGGGGGGGGGGTTTGTACCGGATTACTTTTTTTCCACCAGCACCTGTGCATGCTATTTGTTTAAAATGTAGTTTTATCTTATAACTTTTTCATCCAATGTCAACTCGACCTTACAGTGAAATAACAGACTTCTCTCTGGTGACTTATGCAGGACAATCGACTGCATTCAGATTTGCCTTCATCCAATCAAAAACCGATGAATTGATCTACATATTTTCTTTTCAATTAATCCGCAAAATAAAATATAAAAAATACTTTTTACGTATTATTATTACTATTACGTATTACGTTTTATTTCGGTTAGGTGCAAAGGCAACATTTCTTATTTTAATGTATTTTTACTTGATGTGCTAAAATAAATAAAACGATAGATATCATATAGATAGATATAAAAAAAGACGATATAGACATATTTTTCAAAAACAAATTAAAATGACAAAACCACAACAAAAAACTTACGCAACGTAACTCACAATATAAAAATAAAAAACAATTCAAAATGAATACAAACTCTAATAGTCTCTATAAAATATCACAGCTACGCATCAAATGCAAAATAAAACTTTTTCCGTTTCCACAACAAACTGAAATGTTTTTAGAACAAACATGTGGCTCTCTCTCAGCGCTGGTATTCACCTTGCTCTGCCCGTATTGGCTGTACTGGTAAGACGCCATGTGGTCCACGCTGTACCCGGGTGAACTGTAGCTGGAGGGGCAGTAGGACTGGGAGCTGGGCAGAGTTGGCATGCTGGGCAGGCCTGACAGAGCCTCCAGTCTCTGAGAGGAGTGGCAGCTGGGAGTCATGCCTGTGCTGGGCTCCAAACCGCCCGTCAACGGAGAGAGGGCAAAATCACTCTGCGGCTGGTGCGGCACTCCACCCGGATTCAACAGCCCCATCACCTGAGGAAAAACAAGAGAACATTTAGTACAACTATGCTAAGTTACTTTAACAAGCAAATACTGAAAAGGCTAGCCTAGACCAATGAATTTCCGTGCTGTTCAAGCTGATTTATGCTGGTTAGACAATACATGACCAAATTCTGGTAAACAAGTGAGTTCAGAAAACCACATTTAATCATCTGCATGCTTACAAATCAGTTTTATGTGACAAAGCAGTTTTATTACTGTTAACTAAAACTAAAAAATAAAACCTTAAAAAGCAATACTGTTTAAATAAACAACAACCAAAAATGATCTATATATATGATTTATTTGGGACTATAGTAGAATAGCTAAAACTAAAACCTAATAAAACTACGCAGGAATTAAAAAAAAATAAATAAAATAATAATAATAATAAATAAATTAATAATAATAATATAATAAAAATTTAACTACATTGAAAATCTAATTCAAATTTTAACAAAACCTATAATAATATTTTATCGATGCACAAATAACACAATACATATTCATTAGAATATGTAATAACAGCTGTTTTATTAAATGTTTATTCATGCAGGTATGCATAATTTTAAAGGTATATATACTTTTCTGACTTCCAATTTTTGCCTGGCAGGTGATGAAATGGGAGAAAATCCCATAGACTTACACTGACGAGCCTAGCAACCACCTAGCAACACCTTGGCAATCACTCACAGCACAGTCCGCTAGTATTCAGAACTTCTCAAATTTACTTAAGAATGACTAAAATCATTTTTTTTTTACATATTTTTTAATGCACATGGATTAACTTAAGTTCTCAGACCTATCAGAATTCTTCATCATCACCAAAAAAAACAATGAAAATTTGCTTTTGTTTTAAACTCTATGATGTGAAATGAATTCAGCACTCCAAAATGAACATAATGACAACGCTAAAGTTTTTAATTCAGCCCTTCCTTTTATCAAGCAGCAGTGTGTAACACACATCTGAAATGATTAGCTGACAGCGAGTGAAGATCTCTCCAGCTCTCACACAGCGCCTCTGGCCGCCCGTGTCTAATTCACACCAGTGACAGACAGATGGAAGCGAGACGCGAGTGTGCCATCAGTGCCTGTGAGCTCTCGGACGCCACTTGATGGGCCAAATACAGATCAGTTCCCTCCCTCTGCTAATCATTAATCAAAACCAGCCCAGCCCAGAAAAAATCTCCAGCACACCGACCGACTGAACAACCGGCCGACCCACTGACTCTATCCAGAGTCCATGAGAGTCAAATTATTCCCCATCCTGCTGAACACATGGTTCCTTTTAAACTGTTACCCGGTGCAACCAAAGAGGGGTGGAGTCAGGCGAGACAGGCTGTATTTCTTTGCCCGGTTAACATTTTCCTGACAACAATTCTGAGCATAGAGTTGTGTGTTTGAGGAGAGAGCATAGCCAGATGAAAAAATGAGAGTAAGGAAAAAAAGAGAGCAAATAGAATGATATGGCATTTTCTATCAAGATTTGATCTTAAAAACCAATAGAACAGAAGAAACATATGGAATAAGTACGTTATATGTTGGTCAGTTTGCTTAGATATTCTTTAGAGACAAATTTGTCCTCAGACGTGAGCTAAATCCGACAAAAACCTCCCTGTGGGGACATCTGGAGAGGTACTCAATTGGAAAAACAATCCATAAATAATGTTTTTATTCATATATATAAAGATTACAGAGATGCACTTACAATGGAAATGAAGGTTGCCAGTATTAAAGGGATAGGTCACCCAAAAATGAAAATTTGATGTTTATCTGCTTACCCACAGGGCATCCAAGATGTAGGTGACTTTGTTTCTTCAGTAGAACACAAACGAAGATTTTTAACTCAAACCGTTGCAGTCTGTCAGTCTTATAATGGAGGTGAATGGAAATCACGGCTTTGAGAGTAAAAAAAACATACACAAACAAAACCAAAGAAGAAGAAGAAGAAGAAGAAGACGCATCACGCGGCAGCTGTCGAGGACATGCTCAGGACAGTTCGGATATTGCGGTGCATCGGAGGTAAAAAACGATATATATATTGTTCAGTTTCTTGCACAGACCGAATGTTTCGTGTCTCACACATCAATGTATCGTCACGAGCCGACAGGTTTAATTTGTTTGTTTGTGTATGTTTTTTTGACTCTCAAAGCCATGATTCCCATTCGTTAGCATTATAAGACTGACAGACTGCAACGGTTTGAGTTAAAATCTTCTTTGTGTTCTACTGAAGAAACAGAAGTGGTAAGCAGATAAACATCAAATTTTCATTTTTGGGTGTTGTGAAATCCCTTTAAATCATTAAATTACTGTTTCAATAGTATAGCCCCAAAACATATGTGTATTAACATGATTTCAGCATGGGGGAAAAAAATGCTTAATAGCCTTTTCTGTGTAAGATTATATTCAGTTTTATAATTCAACCCCTAAAATTTTAAAAAGACTATAAAAATGAATTAAAATGAAATAACACAAAAACTAAATAGAAAAGTTAATTTTAAGAATGTATAAATATTTACTTTTTAAAACCTAAAAATCTGCCCCATTCACTTCCATTAGAAGCGTCTTTATTTTATAAGATTTATGCTTTTTAAAACAATGAAGTGAACTTAGCATATTTAGAAAAATACAGAGGTTTTCATGTGAAATGTTAAAAGAATCTGTACATTCTTTAATAACCTATATCGTAAAACACATGTTGTGCAAAGTTATGTTCAGTTTTACAAATTTGTTGCTATGATAACGCAATGCCTAAAACTGTAAAATGACTATAAAAATTAATGAAAATTAAACAATACACAAATTTCTAAAACAAATGGTTAAAAAATTTAAAAGCAATTAATTGTAAGCATTTAGACATTTCTGATTTTAAAATGGTCCCCATTAACTTCCATTGTAAGTGTCTCACCATAACCTGGATTTTTTTTATGAAAGCGTGAGCCTAGTCAAAATTATTTTTTGAGGTAATCAGCATTATGCTACAAATTCTGCAAAAATGAACTTAACTTGTATTGAATGGAATACAAGTTAAGGAATACCTGGAATATTCCTTCATAGAAAAAAAATGGGCGTCTATGCTATTTCCTCATTTTGCAAGGAAACCATGTGTGTTTGTGCGGTTAACGCTTTTACAAGCGGTGTGAAGGGTCATGAAATTCCTTTTGGGGTTCATCTTCAACAGCTGTTCAGAAGAGAAATGGACTGAGAGCTCTAAGCACTCGCAGATTTTCAGGTGCTGGATCACACGAGCTGACAGCGCATATCATGTACAGCAGCGCATGTGTGAGTCACACGCTGATGTGTGATGCTTAACAAATGAAAAGCACATGGAGGTTAAACTCTTTCGTTCACCTCCCCATGGGGGGCCCGGGCCCGGCTACATGTGAGGTGAAAGCTAAAATGTTCCTTCCATGTCCAGACCACAGACAGGAGTTGTTGACAAAAAGCTTCCTCATAAAACATTTTCCCAGCCAGGACGATGCATGCACGCAGCTGTCCGGAGGAAGCAGCCCACATTCGCCAGAGCTCAAAGAGCAAAAATGCAATGTTCCCAAATCCATATAAAACGCCATTTTGATGGAATATTTCATATTAAATACATGAAGCAATTGTAGTGATTACAATTTCTGGTTTTGTTGTTGTTGGTTTCACAAACGGATGCATGAGATTTAATCTCGACTATTTATTTAATTTAAACTGCACAAAAAATATTATACAAACCACTGCACAAAAAATGTTACTAAGTGCTCTTTTAGCACTTTTTACTGACAGGAGAACAGGCTACAGCTGCAATGTAACTTACTTTATGACTTTCTGAATTTTTTAAAATAAAAAGTACATTTGAGACAATGAACAGGAAATTATGGGATAAAAAGCAGTGAATTGGATCAGAAAACCATATGAGACCGACTTGAACTGATTTATAGGTCAATCATTGTTCTCGTAGAAGTAATGTTTTACAGCAAGAACAAAAACACTAAAAAGGGAAATACCATTTTTCATTTGAACATATATCATGGCAGTAATTCAGTACCAAAATTAATAAATGCTGTAACAAAATTATTGCTCTTTGTTAGCTAATGCATTAACTAATGCTAAATAATGGAACCTTATTGTAATGTGTTACCAAAACATCTTTTTTTCTCCAATATGCAAAAGTTGATTTTAAAAAGCATAAACCTTATGAAATAAAGAATCTTCTCCATGGATTTGGTCATAAGCTTCATCCGTCACTGTACTATCATAGTTTTGTAATTAATATACAAAAAATAAAATATGTAATTATAAATAATCACAATTTCATTTGGTAATAAATTACAAACCAATCTGCAGGGACAAGCACACCCCGAATCCAAAGCTTATTTCAGCATACATTAAGATAAATACATAATTCAAACAATTAGCCAACAAAGTGGCTCATTTGCATAAATTACACAGCACATTATGGAGGGTAAATTCTCCCATTCCAATCAATTAAGAGTCCGGAGCATCCCATAATTATAATCCCAGACGTTGAGAGTTCTAGCATCGTCGTGACGACGAGAATCCCTGCCCTTCAACAACAACACAACAGCACCAGCCGACCCTGTGCCAGGTTACAAACACACACACACACACACACACACACTAATGGCAATAACAGACCGAGTGTGAGTGTGAGAGCTACCTGACCTCTAAGTCAGTCCTGACGCAGGAATGCTGCCTTAATGACTAGGAATTGGTTCTGATTACAAACCCTGCTGCTGGGGGCGCTGCAATTAGACACACTTCAATTAATACGTCATGTTAAATAACTTTGAGCAGTTCAATTACTGTACACAAGGCGAGAGTCCAAATCCACACAGAGGATTCTTTATTTCATAAGGTTTAGGCTTTTAACTTTTTCATATTTAGACATTTTGATTTTGATCATTAGCTAATGTTAGTTAATGAGTTAACTAATATTAAATAACAATGCGGAATACATTTGTTACAGCATTTATTATTTTTTGTTACACTTTATTTTAAGGCGTCTTTGTTACAGTGTAATTATACATTTAAGTACTGTGTAATATTAATTAATTACATGTACTTAATATTAGGTTAGGGTTAGGATTAGGGTTTGGCTTTGGGTTACTTGTATGTAATTATGCATAATGTATTGTTATTATAAGAGTAAGTGCATGTAACATGTAACAAGGACACCTTAAAATAAAGTGCTACCTTATTTTTGTTAATGTTAGCTAATACAAAAAACAACTGTTCATTGTATTTTCAATTTAGTTCATGTTAATAATGTACCTTATGCAATGCTACCAATATTTTCATATAACATGTTAACATTCTGTTTTGTTTTTTGTATTTAACTCCTCACATCATTCCAAGCCTGTATGCTGTTATATTTTCCATGAAACAAAAACGTAGACATTTTTTTTTTTTAATTGACAGATTTTTCCATGCAATAACATTTCATAGTGAACAGAAATGTTCACTACGTACTTTTTTCTTCTTTCTCAAAAAGAAGGGAAAAAATGTAGCATAAAAGTGGTTTTCTGGAGTCACGCATATATAGACTTAAATGAGGAACAGACTCAAATTTAAGTTGTATGAACTATTATGTTACTTTTTCAGAGACTGACAACCATGGAAACAATGAACTGCTGTTTTATCACAAAAGCTGCAGCGATTGCCCAAAACGTTCTCCTGAATTTCGTACAAGTTTGAAACAACATGAGGGTGAGTAAACAATGACAGAATTTTCATTTTTTTGGTGAACTGTCCCTTTAACAAAAACGTTATTGTACCATAACATATCTGATCAATGGGGATGTGTTTAGATTGCAATGTTTTCCATAAATCATACTGGTAATCTTACTGGCTTTCATTGCTTTTTTGTGTGTTATGAGAAAGAACCTCATTCTCAATATCATCTTCTGTCTTACAGCCCCAGGGGCGCTTTCTATCTCAGTCATTTTATTTTTGCCTCTGCGCCCATTTCATTCTCTCTCTGTCCATCTCTTTCATTCCATTTATCTGTATCACGCAGCACTCCGAGGCGTTTGAGTTTGAGGACAGCACCCAGAATGCGGCTCATGTCTAACTACCGGATGCTTTGAGGCAGTTAGGAGCTCATTTTCTGGTTGTTAGCACATTGTGCGCAGCAGGCGAGCCGACAGATAACAGCTGATGAGTGTGTAATCACAAATAATTGTCTTTCACTTCTCGTTTCCATCATCATCATCCTTTTAGTCGTGTCCTACCCCTCCTCACACCTTCATTCTCACATTCACTCACATTGCCATTCTGCTGGTCGGTGTAAAAACAGAGACTTTCTCCAAGTTTGGGGTCAGTAGGATTTTTCGTTTTGAAAGAAATCAGTGCTTTTATTCAGCAAGGATGCATTACATTGGTCAAATATGACAGTAAAGACATTTAAAACAAGATTTAAAACAAATGCTACTTTCTAGTCATCAAAAAATCTTGAAAAATCTTGTCACAGTTTCCACACATATATTAAGCAGCACAGCTGTTTTCAGCATTAACAATAATATTGTATGTTTCTTGAGTAGCAAATTAACATATTAGAATGATTTCTGAAGGATCATGTGACACTGAAGACTGGAGTAATGATGCTGAAAATTCATTACATTTTTAAAGCATATTACAATAGAAAACAGTTATTTTAAACTGTAATAATATTTTACTTGTTTTACTGTATTTCTGATAAAATAAATGCAGCCTTTGTGAGCATAAGAGAATTGTTTTAAAAATGTTTTTAAAAAATGCCAATCCCAAACCACACCTGCACTAACCTTATTAATGTCTACTGTTCAGCGAGATGATCAATGATATCTTTAATTAGAAACAAAACCATGATTCATAACCATATAAGAACTATAATTGGTTAGCAAAAAAGCACAAAACAAAACCATGATTTATAATCATATAAGAACTATAACTGATTAGCAAAAAAGCACAAATCAAAACAAAACCAGTGATGTCTGTGAGATACAAACACAGTTTAAAAGAGACTTATTATTCTACTTTTTGAGAACCTCATATATAAAGTCTTGCAATATTTTCATGCACCACAAGCTATTTTGCACAACCCTTTTCTACTCTTTCTAAGACTCTAAAACTTGAATCAAAAAGGCATCTTTTGCAACTGTACCTTTAAGATTTCCTTGCTTGACCCTGTACGATTGCCTAACCTCTTTGCATTTAAATTGAGTAACACTGTCCCAACCATAACACAGATTGTTTGATGGAAACCTCTGGGAGCTGGTCAGTATCTGCAGCCATATACTGTATGCCCAAACTGTATGTGAAGTGAAATGATACTGACCTGTGATGGGAGGCCGTTGCTGATGGAGGGGTTCACTGGGTTCGCGTGGCCAGGTGCAGCCACATAGCCGTCAGAGTAACTAGAGAAACCATGACGTCCAGAGGAGAGGCAGTAGGCCGAACTCCCCTCCTGGGCCCCCGGTCCGCTGCCAAGCCCAGTCTGATGCACTGAGGTGGGGGGAAGAGGCTGAGGCCTGTGCACAGTGCTGGGATGCTCCGATACTGTTGAGAGAGAAAGAGAACGAGTCTTCAGTGTCACATGATACTTCAGAAACCATTCTGATATGTTCATTTGGTGCTCAAAAAGCATTTCTTATTAGTATCAATGTCGAAAACTGTTGTGTTGCTGCTTAATATTTTTTGTGGAAACCCTCACACATTTTTTCCCAACGATTCTTTGATGAATATAAAGTTCAGTTGAAATTGAAACATTCTAAATGTCTTTACTGCCACTTTTGATCAACTGAATGCATCCTTGATGATTTTTAATGTTTATTATTATTATTATTATACTGGCCCCAAATTTTGAATGGTAGTGTATTATTCTGCTTTACAGTTCTCACCTTGTGAGATAGATGAGGGAGGGTAAGGGCTGTCCGCCAGCTGATAGGGCTGAAGACTCGCCATCGCAGAGGGTGGGAAACCACCAGGTATCAGGTGATTAAACGCCATGAGCTGATTGGCTCCTGCCTGCTTCCTCCAGCGAGCTCTTCTATTACTAAACCAAACCTGCAGGACAGAAAATGACAAACAGCATACTTACATTTAACACCCGGAATGATTATTTACTCACATAAACACATCTACAGACTGACAAATTTAAAACATGACACATTTCAGCATGGGCTTCCCATAACACCCCCCTTTATTCGGGAACCAGATATGGAACCATGTTATTCCTGTAAGAATGTGTTTGTGTGTGTGATGTATCTGAGTGTACACAGGCGCTCTTTGTGTGTTCAGTAGCCGAAGGCTTGTTTGGTCTGATTGCGATCGAAACATCTGTGCTCATTAAAAAGTGGTGACATCATGTCACGAGTTCTAGTTTAACTGGGTTAGAAGGACCTAATAATAGAGTTTATTAAAAGATTCTGTTTTGAGGTTTTTCTGCGACAGAATACTAGAGTAAAAACAAGAGGTCAGACGTGGCACAAAGAAGCCTGTGTTTATGTGGGTGTGTCATGTGACTTTGGGGCAAAGGGTGCAGGGATAAATGCTGGTAAATTTAGTCTCCCAGTGTAAACCACATTTACTTTTTTTTTTTAAACAGCAATGCGACTTACGAGAAAGTGTGTGTAGAGTGATCGTTTCCACAAAGATACAGGCTAAAAAGTGCCAGTAAGACAAAGTTGTCACATGACTAACAAAGCTTTTACAGGAAGTAATAGAGTTGAATATCAAAGGTGTGTGTGCTGATGTACCTGTACTCGTGCCTCGGTGAGTTTAGCTCTCTGAGCGAGCTCTTCTCTGGTGTAAATATCAGGGTAATGGGTGCGTTCGAAAGCTCTCTCCAGCTCCTCCAGCTGCTCGGCTGTGAACGTGGTCCGACTGCGCCGCTGTTTCCTCTTTAATGGCAAACCCGGTTCTGAGTCCACATCTGAGCCCTCATCTGAGTGGCTTGCTGTAAAGAAAACATTAAAATGAGATTATTATTAAATAAAGAATAAATCCAGAACTCCATGAGCTCTGGAATCAGCTGTGAGAGATTTCCATTTGTTTTAGCAGAGCACAAACTTTAAATGAATAGTTCACGACTTGAATTCGGATCCGATTCTCTCACAAAACTATTGTATAGAGTTGAAAAATAGTGCACAAGTCATACCTCGTACCTCATACATAGTCGAACCAATTTTTATGATATTTCTATGGTGTTTTTGAAAAAAATATTCTTCAAAAAGTCATTGTTTGTATTGCACAGACTAAACAAAGTGGCATATTTAAAAATACAATAAAAATACTACAGCAAATTAAATAAATTCATAAAACAAACAAACAAAATAAATAAATAATTCCATGGACTAAAGAAAGTGGCAGATTTAAAAATAAAATAAAAAATACTAAAGCAAATTAAGTAAATTCATAAAACAATTTAAATAAAGATTTAAAATAAACAAAAAATAAATAATACAAAAGCAAATTAAATTAATTCTTAAACCAAATTAAACACTTTTGAAGGAATGAATGAATGAATGGAATGAATGAATGAAATGAAATAGGTGCTAGAAATAGTTTTGAGCAGCAATGCTGTGGAAATTATTTTGTACGCCATGTCTGAATGCACAAGGGACTCCAAAACAATTGATACCTACTCTGATATATCAATATATACTAGACAATTAGTAACAAAATAGTGTTATTTGTTTACTTTTTAATTAATTATATCGCAAAGTGAAACAGGATCCATGACTTGTCCAATCAATTCTATTAACTATCTGCAAAAGAATATCTGAGAATTAATTTTTAAAACGTGTTATATTTGGCAAGATAAATTGACCACAATAATGCTGTAAGTTGTTTGGTTATAACTGCAGGCCAGTATATCTAACACTTTCTCTCACCCAGCTCTCTGTGTTTACACACAAACACACACATCAGCCCTCGCTCATATGCAGGTATTATTTGTGAAGTTGGACCGAGTGAGAGGTTCTTTCGTCGCTAATTCAGCAGAAGAGAATGTTGGTGTGAGTGGACTAAAGCTCAGGGAATCTGTACCCAGAGGAGGGGGGCCCTATCAAATGATTAGGCTCCTCAAACTAGCGTGACAGCCAGCTATTGTCCAGTAATACGCCTCGAAAGAACTCGCCAATGCCACATCTGCTTCGTCTGACACTAGCCATCTCCTTTCTCTTGTTCGCTCTCTCTTCGATTTTCACCCCATATGGTTGAAAACACAAATTGTAAAAAGACGCCCGAGTTCGCCCAGCGAAACCTCATCCACAGACCCTTCAATTAAAAATGCGAACCGTCCATTAAATCTACTTTTCATTGAGTTTCAGTACAAATGTACAAAGTATAACAACCAACAAGTAAGGTATACGCAAAAAGTTAGATCTGCAATGTGTCAATCAAATTAATTTGTCCTTTGATGATCTGCATAAGCTCATCTAATATGGTTTACAGTTGAAATGTAAAACCGTTTTTACTTTTTTAGTAATGCAGATGTCATAAATAAACTAGGTAATGTTTCTATTTCACAAACAAAAATTCGTTTGGACTTCCCAACTGATATTGCAGGTGTATTTCTCCTGCAGAGAAAGAGAGCAAACAAGAGAAAGGGTGAAGAAGAAAGAGATTTTGAGGTTTAATTAAAAGTGAAGAGTCACGCCAAGCAAATCCTTCGTTCTCCACCCTGGAGCCACACAGGAAATGCTGCTGCCAGCGTGCATCTCTCTGGGTATCTCACGAGAGTTGGAAAGGAAAGAGAGAAACAGGGAGGGAGGGAAGACTGTCCTTTACCACTTTTCCACTCTATAACCCTACTGAAAAGTCACTTTTCATGCCATTTTCCCCAAAAGTCTGGACTATTTTCAGTAGACAGCACCTGGAATGAACAGCCAGTTATTGAGGATATGGCATCCATCATTTCCTTCATAAAGAAAGCCCTCAGAGAACTGACTTGCAAATTAAAATAAGCACATAAAAATACGATATTCCCCCAAAACTAACATCCAGAAATCAAACCATCAAATCAAATCATGTGAGGAAAAGAGAAGGCACGAGAGTTTCCAAATCACTTTATGATTTGGGTACAAGTAAAACATCTCACTTTTCATTTTTTTTTTCTTCTCTTAATTCCCTCGAGTTTCTATCATTATCGCTGCAAAAAGTCAAATAAAATAAAACATAATATAATAAAATATAAAGAAAGAAAAAATAAGTAAATAAAATAAAAAAGAAAAGAAGTAAAAAAGTCAGAGTTTCTTCCTTTTCCTGCAAAAAGTCAATGTAAGAATTCAAGAATTATAAGTAATCAATAAAAGGTAATAAAAACCCATCAATAGGTTAAAAGTCGGTCTTTATCGTTTTTATATCTTACCAACGCAAAAATGTATATGCTACCAAATAAAATAAACGTAAATCATAATAGGTAAATACAATACAATTAAACTAATAAATAAGCCACCTGTCCTGATTAATTCCTTGAGCTTCTATCAATACACCTGCAAAAAGTCAATACTACATCAAATAAAACTAATAAAATATAAAAACAAATATATAAAATAAATAAAGTAAATACAAATACAAAATAAGTAAATAAATAAAACGCCCATCATGTCATAAAATTTGGCTGCAAAAAAAGGCAAACCACAAATAAAATAAAATAAAATAAAAAGTCAGTCTTTCCCATAACTGCTTGGAGTTCGTAGCATTACAAACTCTACACAGACGTATCTTTAAATACCACTGGTTATTTGCTTCTTTCTCTCTCTCTCTCTTCCACTCCATCTCTTTGAAGATTATTTGGCAGTCTTTTGTTGGCCTGTTTAGCGAGAATGGTGACTGAGCTCTTTGGAGTCTGATTTCCACGCTCCATCTGTAGGTTCCATGAGCTCGGTCCGGGCAGCATTGAGGCCCCTGTCACCTGCCTGGCAGGGGGCGGGGGGGAGGTGGGCACAATGAGGGCTGGACGCAGGGCAATGGGGGCTCCGCAGGGGAACAGCGGGGGGCCGCCCCCGAACCCTTCCTCCTCCACGGCCAGGGGGTTACAGAGGTGGAGGTGGTGGGGGGTGACGGCGAAAGAGCGATACGGAGAGAGTTAGGGGGAAAAAAAGAAAAAGAGGGGGCAGATCGCTCAATGGCACCTGGGGGACTAGTTTAGTGACTAGAGAGTGGTGTGTGGGAATAGCAATTCTAGTTTAAGATGATTGTCAGTCCCGGTCTCGTCCATCATGTCGATTTACAGCATTGACGTACTCTAAACAGACACTTCTCCCTCAAATGTATCATTCTGTGATTTTCCCGGGATTTTTAACTTCACTGACATGGGATTTCAACAAACAGCATCAGATTGGAATAGAGATTGATTTAACAGGAATCAAACTCATTCTGATAATCAGATCGATACAGAAATTGAGAGAAATTGCATTCCATATTTCCCATGAAAAACAGGATTTTAATAACTTAAAATATCAAAGCATTAAAAAACTGGGGGAGAGCATGTAATTTCCTCTGAATAACCAAAAGTTTGAAATCTCCCATAGGGAGAGCAATAAATGTCAAAAAATGATTTTTAATGTGGGGAAACACATTAAAATGTCACTGAGAAGGGTTGAATTCTGAATACAAACTTGCATAGAAAAAAAATGTATAGAATTTTCCTTAAATAATCAAAGGCCTGAAGTCTTGCCTAGGGAAAGCAATAAATGTCGACAAATAATTTTAGTCTGGAATTGTGTGAAAACATTTTTTTAAAGATTGAAAATGTCACAGAGAACTTTTGAATTCTGAATGAAAAGTTAGAAAGAAGCTTGAAAGCATAGGGGAAAAAATGCAGACTTTTCCACAAATAACCAAACACTTATAATGTCAACGGAGAGATCAGTACATTTAAAAAATATATATATTTCAGCTTGGAATTGTGTAAAAACACTATTTTAAATTATGTTTTAATAAAGCAATAAGCCCCAAGAAGCCGTGGTTTACAGTGAATTTATAACAGCTAAGGGGCGTTGTTAGGCACCTCCTTAGCTGTTATAAATTCACTGTAAGCCACGGCTTCACGGTGCTTATTGCTTTTATAAAACAGTTATTCCATATACGTAGTAAGGTTTCACATAATAAAACAGAGCAAATAAAGTGTAATGATATTAATAAAAACAGTATTCTTTCACCAAGCAAATGTAGTTCCTACTACAACAGCTTCGAACGTGGCTCAGCCAATCAGAATCAAGGACCGGAACTATCCGTTTTATAACAAGAAGAAAGGTCTTATGAGCTGAAACAGCTAAACGGCGAGAGTGACAGACTCCCTGAAAGATTCTGAGAGTTGCTGTCCATCAGAATTTCAGCAGGACAGGAATCTCATACCTGTCCCAATACACCACCAACCGCTTATCCCATCCATCCTCTCACCCTCACCCTCACCTACTCTGCATCTCTTTGACTTTTGGACTGAGGTTTTGTCTTTCATCATCAAAATTGTGATTAAAACAGACGACTGAAAGTCTAGCTACAATGAGTGATGCACCAAGAAAAAGAGACACTGATGAAGCAAGACAGGTAACATCTGGACCACTTTATCTGCATAACGCTAACAGTAAAAGGTATTATCTTTAAAATTAATGAATTACATTTTAAAAACAAGTGTGAAACAACAAGGATAAGCACTAGGGGTGTAAATATTTGCTCTGACAAAATAAATTATGAAATTTCATGAAAAAATTTCTTTTTTTTTTACTTTCAAGAAATATACAAAGTGTAACTGGGGAGAAAATCGAATGCCACAAATTGATTGAGGATCTAGACATGATGGAATTCCACACCTGCATATAGATCTAAAAAAAATTATATTTATAATTAAACTAGGTTTTATTGAATTAACTAAAATAAATTGTTTTATTATTGATTAAAACAAAATAAATTATGTAATCATGCATTGACTTTGTCAGACTGCTGGTGGTCAAATCCGTTTCCATCAAAAATTCCTATAAATTTCACAAATAATTACAAAGAAACAGCAAGTACCACATTGAATGAAACGCAACATTTTGAAGTCGAAAGACTGAAATAGTATCTCTTGTAAAGTATTCTTGTAAAGCACCTTTTTTTGTTTACAACTTTGAAAATAGTGACCTGTTAAACACAGGGTGTACTTTCATGTGTTTTTAAGTATAAAAACACTGTGAAATGCTCACTCAGCTTCACAATATATTTATATATATATATATACTGTATAATAGGCAAAAATTATTAATTTAGTAATTGTTTAAAAATGCCATTAGCAGGAGGACACGTTGCATTTTTGAAGCCTCTAGCCACAGGAAGAGTCTCCAGTAGACCTATTGTTATTTAGTGAGCGTTAATTCATGATAGCAGCGCATGGTGCCTCTCGCTCACACATCAGATTTATATTCCTCTCACATGCAGGACAAACCCCACAAACCTGCAGCCTGCCAGCTACACACACAGTATTTATCAGTGCGCTCGAGAAAGGAGAGAGAGAGAGATGAGGAGAGAGAGAGGGAGAGCGGAGCGCAATGAGTTAAGTAAGTCTGCTGAATGAACTCCGTAGCATTTGGATGGACGTTAAAGGGGTTGTGGTGAATTCCAAGCATAATCACAGAGAAACAAGAGAAGGCTGAAAAACAGAAGCCAAAATGACGCAAAGCAAATGCAGCTTTGTGCAAAACTCGAAGAGAGTTTGTTGACTTTAAAATGATGGATTTGGAAACCTAGAGGAAAGCTATTGCTCAAAGGTTGCTAGAGACTTGATTGAGTTCTCAGTAATGTTGCATTTAAAGGGATACTCCATCCAAATACGAACATTCTGGCATCGTTTACTCACCCTCAAGTTGTTCCAAACCTCTCTTTCTTCCGGAACACAAATTAAGACATTTTGAAGAACGCTGGGAACCAAGCAACATTGGAACCCATTGACTTCCACTCTATGGACAAAATCTACAAATATCTTCTTTTATGGGTTTGGAACAACCTGAGGGTGAGTAAATGATGACAGCATTTGTGTTTTTGGGTGAACTATCACTTTAAGGATTAACTTGGTCTCCTCCTAGCATTTCTAAAAATGACAAAAACGAGTCAATTATTGACATAGAAGAACAACATAGAGAAATAAAATGAATCAGATTAGATTTGAGGAGAAACATTTGCATTCATGCTGAATTGTTGGCCTGGTATCTTGTCAAATCTGAGCACAGTCTGAGACATCCTGAGGTCTCTTCTGCAACACGTGAGATTACTTAAGTGTTTTTCCTCAGGAGAAACATCTGAGAACCTGGAAACTTCATTTGCTGAAGCCACTGAGATTTGAAAGCGATCTTTTGTGATTTTTCTTCTGGAAAGTCAGGTTGGCAACTCTAATGCAACACACACTTTGACATTCAAACAAAGGCGCTAAAAACAAAGAGAGCAGATAAAGTGAAAGTAAACACAGGGATGTTGGAGCGAGAGCACCAGAGTCCACAGACGACCATCTGGGCAGTTTATAGCTCCTGGTAGGGGAGAGTCTTCTCCTCCTCAGGGGCTGTTAAATGGTTGGGTAATTGAGCTTGTGACATGTGTTCCCCAAACAAAACAAAAGAGAGAAGAGACAAATGAAGCATTTATTTGCAGCGTGGAGGAGTGCTGGCCCTTTCAGCCCGCGCCCCAGCCAGCCACTGGTGAGTGAATTAAGGAGTATATAGAATCCCAGCAGATGTAGGGAGAAGAATGGTTAACGGAATGATCACGACTCCATCTGGGGTTGGCATTTTGTTAAGAGGGAGGAGCAGGGAGTCACTCAACTCGCTAAAGAGCCACGACCCCAGCAGCTGCCCCGAGAGAAACCGAGCGAGAGAGAAAGAGTGGTAGACGGAGCAAGAGAGAGACAAAGAGGAGAAAAGATAATTTTCAACCTTGCAGGTGGACTACAATGCGACTGGACATTTTGGACACACTTTTGGACAGTATCATCCTTGAGATACTTTCTGGATGTTAACTATACATGCCTAACCAACTGACAAATGTGACTATGGTACTGATATATAGTACTATCAAGGGAAGTGTGTTGTGTGTTGCCTGTGTGGGTGCAAATGGGTCAGATGCACACTCCAAAAGTTATAAAACCTAAATCGAAATTGCTCATATCATATATATATCACTATATGATAAGTCAATATATCAATATACACTACTGTTCAAAAGTTTGGGGTTAGTACGTTTTTAATAATGTTAGTCTCTTACACTCACACTCTAAAAAAGGCTGGGTTAAATACCCAGCGGGTATTTGACCCAGCGGTTGGGTTACTACACAGAAGGCTGGGTCAAAACAACCCAATTGCTGGGTTTGTCCCTATTTTACCCAGCACTGGGTTGTATTTAACCCAGCATTTTTTAGAGTGCACCAAAGCTTAATTTCTTTGATTAAAAAATACAGTAAAAACAGAAATTTTGTGTAATATTATTACAATTTAAAATACCTGTTTTCTATTTTAAACAATTAAAATGTAATTTATTCCTGTGATGCAACGCTGAATTTTCAGCAGCCATTAATCCAGTCTTCAGTGTCACATGATCCTCCAGAAATCATTCTAATATGCTGATTTGATGCTCAAGAAACCTTTCTGATTATTATCACTGTTGAAAACGGTGCTGCTTTATAGTTTTGTGGATTCTTTGATGAATAGAAAATTCAGCAAGAACAGCATTTATTTAAAACTAAAACTTTTAAGCATTACAAATGCCTTCACTGTACAATTTTAATGTGTCCTTGCTGAATAAAGTATTAATTTATTTAAAAAATAAAATCTTACTGACCACAAACATAGTGTAATAATAAAATAAAAGTATATAAGTAAAACAAACTGAATGATGGTTTAAAAGAGGCCATTGAGTTCATGACTGTTATTCTGTGTGTTAAAAAGAAATACGTTAAGATCCATTTTTGGAGACCGACACAAGGACCATAAAGAAGGGATGCTGAGGCATTATTTGTTCCCTGCATGCTTTGCTCATTATCATGTCTGAACAGTACAGAGGTGCCTGTTGCAGCATGGAATCGCTCCTAACAACGGGACAAAGCCAAAACGCAGAACCCACGCAGCGATCGCACCATGGGAACACACACCACATGCTCCAAAATATATGAGTGTTCATTACATTGAAATCACGTTATATTTATGTTCTTGAAATCATGCTTTCCTACCAAACAGGCACATTTGAGTCAAGCCATGACTGGGGGTCACATCTAAATCGACAAATGAACACACACACAAAAAAAAAAAATCCTGTGACAATTGCAATTACAATCCACAAGTGTAGACCTCACCTCTCATCATACAAAACACCTTTTTGATAGTCACTTCTGCCCCTAAAGACCTAAACCTCATTACACTGCATAAAATGCCTGTTAGAAATTTAGAAATAAAATTATATAAAAAATAATATTGAATACTATTTGTAAAGATACTTCTTCAGATGCCCTGATTTATATGTGCAATTTTTCCTTCTCATGTAAAAATGAATCTTGTTTTAGGATTTTTTTAAATATTTTTAACTGGAAAAGAAAGAAATTTGCTGATTTTTTACTGAATTTTGACAAATCCTCATTTCTGGATGATCTCTTCTATTTTTCGGTGGAAACAGACGCTCAGTAGTACATGTAAAGTTCTTGAAACACTTAAAACTTATAATGAAATCATTTAAACCCAGTTCTCCTTTGTCTTCTTCCGTTTCAAAGCGTTTATTGGCCATCATAGAGAGTCTGTTACCTGTCACACTGAACAAACACATTATCTTAACCCGCACTTCCAACAGAGAGGGAGTTTGCACAGCCACTGACCCAGGACTCCCCCTTGACCCTGCCCAGCCACATCTTACCCTCTCTGGGGTACGAATAAGAGTCTGACAGCCCCATACAAAGCCCTGCAGCCCTGAGTCAGACACACAAATATATTCAGATTCAACAGGAACCTGGAAACCACTCTAAGTAGGTAAAACATCTTGCAGTTCATAAAACAGCAGCTAATATGCACCACATTCTTAAAAAAGAGCCAAAAAAAGAGTTCTACAGCCTAATGCCAAGATAAACCAATTTGAAATTTGAAATCTATTAACTGATGGAATTCACATCGAGTTTTTTAAACTACTAAAATACCATTGAGTCAACTTAATTTAATTCTTGATATGAATACAGTTCTTTGTTGAACCTAAAGCACTTCTAAGAAACACTGAAGATCCTTACATTTGAAAGTTCAAAGGCTATGATGAAGCATTAATGGTGAATTATGAAACATGAAGTTCACAAACCTACACAACTAAGCGTGAAATGGATAAGAGGCATTTAGACAGTGTTTCCTTGCAAATTTTACTCATTAAAATCACCATGTAAACAGGCGAAGACAACAGTTGGAATGCGTTTGAAGTTCCAATTGACGCCAACAGTAAAGCCTTCTGTAAATTCTCCAAAACCAAATGAATTCTGTCTGAAACAAATCAGAAATTGCACGTTTGAGTTGGAAATGATGATTTCTGCTCGTCTAAGTTACATGTAAAGTGAGCTAACAATGGTCTACTGTAGAAGCTGGACGTCACGAGGCTGGAGCTTCAGCCACCAAAACCTTCAGAACAACTATGATTTTAGTCCTGATTCTGCTGTAATTTTCTCTCTCTCTCTCTCTCTCTCTCTCTCTCTCTCTCTCTCTCTCTCCCTCTCTCACCAGCATCTTTTGGCAGTTAAGAAGTGAAGTTCCTCAAGTTAAGTGATTGACAACGTTGTCTAGCTCTTCTCAATTAACTGCCTCATTGTGAGTCTTTATGGCAAGGCCCCTGAAACCCTCGACCTCTCCTTTCCCCTCCTTTTCATCGCTTCTTTGCCAGAGTTTCACTCACTCAAACACTTGCAAGAAAACAGAGCGCTCTATTTGGCGAGGAGCCCCTATTCTCATTGACCTTCTATTGCTCACTTTTTCTTTTGGACGCTTCAAACCGTCTTTGAGAAGAGAGGAGTGGAAGAGGAGTCCATCAGTCGCTAGGGGCTGGTCCGGGTTTGACCCCGCACCCCCATCTTCAAAGATGGTTTGCATTCATTAATTGTTCTTTGAATTAATATTTGAGGATCACAATGCTGGTGCCAGCGTATAAAGCCGACCTAATGAAGCATACAGGCGGCATTCACTTGGAGATAAGCTCGGTGCGACCGCGTGCATGCGTGTTTTCTTCCTTTGCGTGCCACTTTGAAATCGAATGGAATGACATCATGTGGAAATGATGCACGGTCTAGGCCGTTTCTGAGAACGTTGCACAAACGCGACAACAATGGATGTCTTTCGCCAGAGCTGTTTAATCTTTACTAAAAACTCGATTGTCGTTTGGATAACTCGTGCGTTCCGTAACCTCAATAAACTTGCGCTGTGTTTAACGAGAGATGGAAAGAGAAGGGCGAAGATTGTTAGGTTTCAAGGAACAGCTGAATAAAAGGCAGATGATTGCTCATCTCTATTCCCGCAGGGCCCCGGAATCATGACTGAGGAACATTCCAGCAGAGAGAAGAGCCCTTGTTTATTGATCAGAGAGACAGACCTCATAAAACATACAAAACTAGACCCCCAAGAGCCAGATTGGGCTATAGTTGCCCAATTGTGGTCTAATTTTGGATGAGTACATCTGGCTTTACTGCTCAGAGTACATTTGCGGTCGTGAAAAAAATAAATTGTCCCCAAAATATCTGTTTATTATTGTGTGACACAGCTGTCTGTATATGCAGTGCATCTTTTGCTTTCTCTCCCACATTTTCTACTGAGCAAGTATCCAGTCAGCAAAGCAGGCAAAAGCCCTATTTTATTTACACAAACAAAGTCCTCCTTGCTCTCTCGGACAAAGGCAGCTGAATCTTTCATGTGTTGTCATTGCTTGATTCTCTCTGTCCTCCTGGCTATTGGCCTGCTGGGAGACAATGAGCCCAGGAGAAAAGCAGCAGATTGTTGGAATGCAGCTCAATGAAACTAATTATTACATGTTGACTGCGTTCACCATGGCACGTCTGAAAGCACTAAGCTCATTCAATTGGCCTCCACGGGACTCCCTTTCAAAAAAAACTTGATCCCTTTGACTGTTTGTATTTCGGAGTTTTCTTTTTCGCCTGCCGTGAATGAGAATCTGTGAGAGAGGGGCCGTGGCTCTTTGATGACTTTAGTTACTTTTAATTAGCTAAATGAGGCTCGAGGATTGTCGGTTTTCCCAAAGTTAATAGTATAGCAAAAAGGAGGGGATGCGCTCAGGCAAATACGGCATTGTGGGATAAGTTTTATCGATTCACATAGAATGATTCCAGGCACTAGAACGATCCCTTGCTGTTCTTAAAAATTTATTTGGAAAGTTTTAGCTTTTGTTTCGGCAGATGAAGTACAGATATAGAAGAAGAAACATAAATACATGTTGTTTTTTTCATTTAAACATGATTTTTCAACCTAAACAGGAGAGAAGCCTGGATTGATCCAATAATTTTATATTGAAAAAAGTGGTTTTATTTAAGTAAAAAATATTAACATCACTAAACCAATCTATATACATTAATTTATACCAACAAAACTAATTTTAAGTAAAAAAAAAAAGTTAAGGTAACATTTTTTTAAAGTCTAGGGGAAAAAAACAACTGATGAAAAACCGAATTTCATATAAATTATCACTTTTTACTTGAGTAAAAAAAGAGTTGTTTTTTTAAATAACGTAAAAATCACAAATACTACCCAAAAAAATCTACATTTTTGTTCTGAGCTTCCTCAGCAAACATCTTTTGAGGTGTTTGCTCAATCCAGTATTAGTAAGCAATGGTCCTCTACACTGGCTTTTCCCAGACAAATAAATCTGAAGAGACCTTTGCTTTGATCTCAAGCCTTTAAGGGGCCCAACAATAGGTTTTGAAGGAGCAGGGGCCCAGATCCAACACACCCCTCTTACCCGACAACTATAGACTCAGCAAACACATACTTAATCAATATTTGGCTAGAGAACACCCTCTTGATTCTGAAAACACCCTTTTGAGATTTTAACTGAGCACCGAATAGGAAAAAACAACAACTCCCACAAGCAGGGAGGAGAGAGTGAAATACAGCCAGCGCAGAATCAGCCCACTGCAAACAAACGGACGAGAGTGAATGGAGAGAGGAGAAGTTTACAGTGTGTCAATGGAGATCAGGACTCATTGAGTTTTATGATGTAGACACATCTACATGTGAATAAAAGCCAGAGGTGATTGATCCTTCTAGGAAAACAAAAACATTAACCGAGCTTTGAAAAGGCTGTTTTCTTTTCTCCTTTCCCCTTGTGCTTCCTTTCTTTCATTCACTGTTTTGTTCTTTCTTTCTTTTTTTTCAATGCAGATATAGACATATTCTGTTGCAAGTCCAGGTTTAAAAAAATGTTGTACGCAAATACAACATAAAAACCATCTAATGCTTTAGTCTTTAAAATGTGATGGAAAATATTTGTGTGACATTGTTAAAAAATAACTCATCAATAAGTTCTAATAAGATGTCTGTTTCAGTCCATTTGACTCACAATCATTTCTGCCAAGAAAATCACAACTAATTTCATATTGTGATGAACTTAACACTATGAATTATAGCCTATCCTTGAGTTCTGTATAAGTGGAATGAATAAATATGAGGATTATTAATATTTATCATTTGGTATATTGCTAAATGTTGATGTCAAAGTGGGCCTATAGATTTCTTAGCTTGGTTTAATGATGTTGAAAAAATATCCTCTACAAATTGTAGTCTTGAATATTAACTATAGACATTGTTCTCACTGAATGAAAACTAAGCCATGATAAATGTTGTGTCTCGATATGTGCTCTTAGTAAAACTCCTTTGTTGACCTCATTTGTTTGCACTTATTTAAAGCTCATTTAAGATGACCATCACACAACAATTAACCAACAATGACAGCAAAACAGCACACAAAAAAGGCAGCAAATAGCAGAACATATTGTAACACCGTAATGCAATCATGCTGAAATGCATGTTAGGAGCTTGCAACAAACGCTCATCAAGACAGCAAGATTTCTCAACGTGAAACTCACTATGCTTGTGAGTATCTGTGATTCAAAAAGCACCATATTCCTGATAAAATGTTATAGGCCTACTGAAGTTCATGTAAATGGAAAAAGTATGCATGTTCAACATACACTGTAAAAAATGATTGTGATTTTAACAGTAAAAGACTGTAAAAATGCTACAGTAAAACTCTGTTAATTGGTTATCAGTAACTTTCCATACTATATACGGTGAATAACTGTAATTACATTTAATGTAATTTTACAGTAAAATTTTACAGTTTTTGGAAGTGAAAAATAAAAAGTCATTGTATAATTTAGAGTAAAAAAAACATAAATTGACACTCCCAGAATTCCCTGCATGACACTTCATATTTTTTGTTTTTTTGATTGAAATAACTATGTTTCTTCTTAGTTTTTCTTATCAGTTGTGTACATTAGGGCTTTATCTTACATCTAATGTTGTTAAATTCATGTTTATTGCATTATTTCAGTATCATGTGTGTTACCATGTTGGTGTTTAGTGTTTGTGTGAATGACACTGTGCACCTTCTATATAAGTTATTATTTAAAAGCTGTTTGTGATGAGCTTTGATTCATCATGTGACTTTCTCATCACCACCTGTTTTTGGTGGTTATCAGTATTACAATGGTTCAAAACAGATATTAGTACTTCAATATGCTGGTTTATTAACATTACATCAGTTAATGAAATATGTTTTTTATTGTGAATTTAAGTGAAGTCTGTAAAACCTAAAATATTGCTTCCATATTTTTAACAGTGAAATTCTGGCAACCACAGCTGCCGGTATTTTACCGTAAATGTCACAGATTTTTTTTTTACAGTGTACATTTAGGAGTTAAAAAAGCAAATAAGATGTAGTTATATCAGTGTCTGAGCTGAAACAATGAACAATCCGAAATCAATCTAGCTCTAACAATGTGGAGCTGAACTAATGGCAACCCATTTTGAGTTTACTCAAGTTTTTCAACGGCAGTAAGCTTTTTGCAATGTTGTGCGTTTCAAAAGTTCATATCAATCAGTCATCTCCACGTCCAAACAACAACATATCGACAGTCGTTTGTTAAACTAATTACCAACTGATCTGTATTCGTGATGGCGGTGCTGGAAAAGAGAGAAGGAAAAGGGCAGAGGGGAATGAATGCGCGCCCCGGGCGGAGAGGAAGGGGGCGGGTTTTTGTCCTGAGATGAAAGTGGGGACGAATAAAGGGCTCGATTTAATCTACTAGAAAAGGTTTTCATTGCAATGACTGAGTATAATGTGTGCCAATTGTAGCACGGCCCATGACGCGGGGTGATCCGGCTAGCGCGCTCACAGCTCAGAGTTTCTCTCTCCACTTGACATCTAGAACAAACTCCTCTGCGCAAGAGTTCCAGGGCGGTGGGGGTTAGAAAAATGCACTGCCTGTATCAATTTCCAAGTTAATACATACAATTTCTTCTTCAACTGGGGAAATGGGTACTGCCTCGAGGCTATCCGCTGCGTGGATGTTAAAAATGTTTGTGATATTTTACAACATTGTTTTGACTTTTGAGTGTCACTAATTAAATTTCGACGAAAAATGCACTAACTTTATTCTCTAACTAGGCCTATCTAACGTATAAATTGTTCAGCGATTTTCGCGGGCTAATCGTCTCTTGCAACACTAGGCCTAATGTTAGCCATGTTAGCCGTATTAACATAATGCATTTTAAAGAAGCAAAATTTTAAGCACAAAAAATGTATGATGTACCATATATATATATTTTTTTAACAAATTAATCTGAGAGAAGGCTACTTTTTGTTTTGAGCAATACTCGGCTAGAGCGGCAAAATGTTGCTATGGTTACCTCCAGTGTTGCCAACTAATTTTCAGGGGAAGTTGCTAAAGGAAGTTCGATTTGTTGCTAAAAGTTGCTAAATGACGTTGTGATGTCATTGCGTGATGACGTCATTGCGTAATCACGATGCAAAATTGTGTCACTACATTAAAAAAACATATTTTTTTATATGTTCATTTAGATTTGTTCGTAAAATAATATAAATGCATAATATAATGTTAAAATACAAATAACTTTTTTTTATATACAACATTGAATTATTGAACACTTACACATTTTTGAACGATTACAAGTTTTGTTATTAGCTAGTAAACTAGTAAAACTACACATTCTGAACAATGATCGTTTTAAGCAGTGTATTAGTAGTCAGTATGCTACACTCTAAGAAAATAAATCACAGGTTTTTACCTGCATTTTAAATTACACATTGTATTTTGTGTTTCGGGTTACAACGGATAATGGATAACAGATATGTCATGGAAAATTACTAGTACCTTTTCCATTTTTCTAGATATTTTTTTACAGTGTACTAACAAAACAACAATCACAGGTACAAGCTACTAACAAACTGTATCATAAATGAACAATTATTAAATTATTATTATTATTATTATTATCAAATTGAACAATTGCAAATAGCAGTAACTTAATTCACGTGATGTGTGTACTGCTAGGCATCTGTGGTTTCCTCTTTTGTGTAATTTGGATGGACAATGTTTGCCTTTTTATTGTCTGAGTCCTTATCAAAAGTTGCTAAAAGCTGCCAAATAAATTTAAAAAATAGCTACATTTGTTGCTAGGTGCTTTTGGAAGAAAAATTTGCTAGGGTAGACTGAAAAGTTGCTAAATTTAGCAACAAAATTGCTAAGTTGGCAACACTGGTTACCTCTGCAGGTGAACGCCACACTAGTTTTCCTGGTAAATTGCTTTTATAGTGATTGAAACGTTTAAAAAGCATATGCAAAATAACAGATTTTATTTGAAACATCAATCTTTTTGTTTGGACTTTCTTTTATGAAAATGTTAACGAGAATGTAGGCTGTAAATATTTGCATATTTCTAAAAATCCAAAAAGTAGTCCTATCATAGCCGACGTTTTTACTTGAAATAATCAAACAAGTAATTCCATAAATACAAATATTTAAATCAGACACTTTATTTTTTAATGGTCTCGATCTGAAAATGCATATACACTCCAATCAACAGGTGTTCATTTTTTTAATAAACGTTCATTTGTTCATTTTTACCTCCAAATGCTGTTGACGTCGTTTTGGGGGGCGAAAGGGAAAATTCCAAAACATGATCTAGCTAAAAATGGACACGTTATTTAAGTCTATAAAACACTTGTGAGCCGGGACTACTACGGTCATTCGTGAATAATTCATCTCTCATTGCCCGTCCATAATGTCCTCTCTGCGCCTTTTGTTAGACCGTTTTTTCTTCCTTTCTCTCCAAATTTTGAAAAGCTTGGAGTCTTTTGTCAGGACCAAGCTACTGCTAGGCCGAGCTTTGTCCTGAGGAAACTGAAGCGTGAATCTCATGGACTCTTTCGCTTTTGTTTCCCAAGTTCATCCTCAAGTGTCCGATTGTGCTCCGCAGGAGCGTCTTTTAGTGAACGCTATTCTTGGACAAATGTTTGATTTACTGATTCGGCCAGTTTCACTCCAGGAACGTCTCGTTTTAGGAGGTTAATCTCCGATGCTCCTCAATTCAGTTCTAATGAGTTTATAAGGAAAGACACAAAAAACGCTAAAAGAAAAAAAAACAATAGCCTACTGAAGACGTGGGCCATTTATCCCATCAATCTATTTAGCATTTGGTGGCAAAAGACTCAAACTGAAACATTAAAAGCGATATTCACTCGGGGGGAAAAAATAAACTGTACATGTGCTTATGACATTCACGCAATTTTTAATGTAGGCCTATAGGCTACGTATTTTCCCAAATATTTTCTTAATAACAGAACACACATTAGCATTCAATAATAAAAAATATTAGTATTAGTATTATTGCTGGTGCTGTTATTGTTAAGAAGAATGCATTCATGAACTACACATATATAGGCCTACATATTTTCAATCTAGGCTATAATAAAACTTTTGTAGATAGGCTACCTGTAAACTCATTGTGCTCATCTCAATTCCGCGTAAAAGATCAAACCCGGCAGAACTTACATCTGTCGCCGAGAATCCCGTCGATGCTGTGTTTGGCTCTTCTTTCGTTTTCCTCGATCTCCCTTTTTTCCACTTCATCATCATCCTCATCTTCATCTCCGTTTCCTGCACCAAATTTACAGCGCAGCATGCGGCTAATGGAGCTCACTGCGGACAGACATGCAAAGCTTCATCAAACTACATCAGAATTGCACTTGCTGAATGTTTAAACAATTGAAAATGTGGAAGCATAAAAATTCAGTCCGTTACCACGGGGCATTTAAAACGATCTTCTATGAAATATATATATTTCATAGAAGCAACAGGTGTTGGAAGCAATATCTTAAAAACATAAACTAAACTGCACAGATTGACAGCTCAAATTCAGTAGGCCTACCTGAGAGCACGTTATTTCGATCGCAGATCCCATCTTTCAGAAGTTTATCCCGAATCTCCCAGCTGAACATCCCTGGATTCTCTCTCTTGTATTCTTCGATTTTCTTTTCCACATCGGGAGTTGTGCTCTGCTTTCATTACAATGGTTACATCATAATTGAATTTGATATATATTTATTCCATTTTATGATCACTTTTAAAATATCTAGAAACGATT
The DNA here is from genome assembly GCA_018155175.1 of Sinocyclocheilus anophthalmus. NCBI lineage: Eukaryota > Metazoa > Chordata > Actinopteri > Cypriniformes > Cyprinidae > Sinocyclocheilus > Sinocyclocheilus anophthalmus. The sequence goes on from JADLZN010006169.1 coordinate 624,703, forward strand.
ATAACAAGAACGCACACAGATCAAATCATCAGTTTCCATTTAGTTATGATTATGCGACTATTCGCGAGAAGTTCTGTACAATTAATTAACACTGGGTTACTATTACACAATATGGTGCTTGTTTCATTTTTAAGTCAGAAGATGTGTTAAACAAGGCAAAAAATAATATATGTGTTACAATCTCTTAAAAATAAGGGGTTTATTCTTTAATTCTTTAAGAAACGTCTGTGCATTAGTGCTTTAGAGACAAACGGACTGATCTGCAGACTTAAAATATTGTTTTAAGATCCTAAAAACAATAGACAAAATGATTCTAAACAATGAAAACTGTTTATTGTGGAAATTATTTGCTGAACGTAAGGTGTACACTCTTTAAAAAACAGTGGGCACAACAACGAAAATAATTAAGCATATGTTAGTCGTGAAGTTAAACGCCACACTTTATTTGCAAAACTCCATATTTAAATGTGAAACTGGATGAACTTTCTAATAAATTCAATAATACAATTCAGTTCTAGTAGGGCATGAAATGGCCTCGGTGATGTCCTACCTTGGGTTTGCTGCCACCAATAGCACCGGGCCGAATGGATCCGGTCTCCTGGTACCTGCATAAAATTTTGGACACGCATCCGTGCGACACGCGCAGCTGTCGGGAGATGACGCACGGTCGTATCCCGTGATGGGCCATCTCTACTATCTTGTGGCGGATGTGATTGGGCAGAGGGCGTCCGTTTATGAAGACTCCACCGAGCTGGTTCACGCGGCCCTGACCTAACGGCGTGGAGACTGCAGTAGGAAGAGGGGAAAGGTTGTCAATGACAGACGACGCTTTCCTTGTGCTAAAGTGAACATGTATTTTGTAAAGAAATATATAGGCCTATAACCGCAAACTCACTTTGAAGTTTACGCTTTTATAAAAAAAAATGTTTTCCTAACTAGCATCTCTAAAAGTTGTGCGTTTGCTTTCATGCTTCATTAACAGTGAAAATATATTCATGAAAGCATGACAGCTGTATGTTCTTTCCTTATTCAAATACAAAAACGACAACACAACAACAATAAAACGAATACTACTAATAATAAATGATATAAATACTACTACAAACACTAAAATGTTTTTATTAGACAAAACAAAAATCGAATTTGTAATAATTTGCAAAGATGTTACTTCTTGACAGAACATTTTTATATTATATATTTGTATTTAAAAGCGGTCACGTTTTTTTTTGTTTGTTTGTTTGTTTTTTTATAAAAAAAAACTAACATTTCATATAGGCTAAAAGAAAAGTTATTTTTTTACAAAATGCTAGCTTAGCATTAAATAAACTCCACTACGTTAGAATACAGGTTTCATTGTTTAGAAACAAAGATTATGAATAACATTTAAAAAACACGTTCATCATTATTGTTTTTTTTTTTTTTTTTTAAGTTTTGTTTTGTTTCAGATTGAAATAGTAAAGGCATCCCAAGTGGTTGGGAGCTGTAATTTTTCACATCACAAAATAATTAAACCTAGGTTTTCACCGTTAGTAACTTTATTTTTTACAATAAAATTGTAATAGTTTCAATGTCATTTCCTTTCTCCATTTAGAATATTGACATGCATCAGATCAAATATGTCTTATACAGAATCAATTTAGTGAATTGATCTAAATTCAGGCTGTTCCGTCGTAACCACAGATGCTAACACCTTACCCTCCAAGGAATAGCCTCCTCTCGGGTAGTTTTGGGGTGGCATGGGGCGCATCATCCTGGAAATGCCCCCCGCTAATGCGGTCATATCTCCTCTGCAAGAAAAAAACGGGTGCACGGAGCACTTGATGAAAAAACTGAAGTTATCCAAAGAAGAAGCGCTGATCGTCAAGTGTCAGTGGATTGCTCAAGTATCAAGTCTTCAGCAGGAAACGAAAAGTCAACTTCAAAAGTCAATCCTCGGAAGTGAATCACGGATGTCCAGGTTTTCAATCGTGGTTTATCTCAACGCAGTTTGGAAGATAAAACTCTCAGAGCTTCGTTCCGTTGTTGTTGACACACTTGTTGTTGAGAATTGGAACGGTGATCAGGGGCGAAACATTTTATCAGTTGTTGAGTTGTTGGCTCCGTCTACCCTTCGACGACTGTGATTGGTCAAGGAGGGAGGGTCTAAAGACTTGAGAAGGCCTTCTGATTGGTCCTTAAACTTTCTTGTGCCATGACCTCGGGAGTTCAAGGGGATGTGTCACCGATAACACCCTCAGACATAAACGGTGATGCTGAGAACAATCTGGAAGATAATACTGACGTTTTCTTCAAGTAATTGAAAACATTTCAGTTTTGTTCAATGCTGTGGATTGGAGACGTGGTTTTTGACTCTGTTCCCGGAAGCTGTCCACAAGTAGACAATTTGGATGCCTTGCTTATCAAATGCACCTTATGAATCTCACAAATGGGTAATAGAGGCTCTATGGAAGTGCCAGATAAGGTAGACATCCAAAATGCCCTGGGACGAGTTGGGAAACACTGCCGAGTTGCTCCATTTTGCTTTCTTCTGCCACAACCGTCTTTTTATCTATTGGTATTGAACATGAATCCTCTCCAAATCCTAACTTTCACGTAAAACCCCAAAAGCTGCCCAGCACAGAGGTATTTATTGTATGCATGTGGACAGTAAGAGTCTCTACAGAATGAAAGGAGCAGCTTGCGGGGGTCTCAGCAGGGTATGACGCCGAGAGTGCCGTAAAAGCTGTCTGTGGAGACGAATACAATTGTGAAGAAGCGTTATTTATACGCAGAGACATTCAATATAGTCATCCAGCCCACTCATTCTCTTGCGTTACTCCGCATTTCTCTCTCACTCTCTCCATCTCACATTCAGATGCTCCTCCTCTGTTCCCCCACAGTCACTGAAGTTCCTTTTCTTTGCAGGAGCTCATTGAGAAACTCACGTCAGTCAAACGGCCCCCGTTCATTCAGAGAGAACCCTGATCAGTCAAACAGAAACACTATCACACTTCCAACTGTTCAAACAGAAGAACGCATTCTGAACATATAAAATGAGTTCATTATAAAATCCTAAAAAAATACGTTGCTAAAACAGACTGAAATAATCTGAATTTAACACGAGAATGTCCTCGTCCGCTTTTGTCTGATCTCCATCAGGTTAATGCGACAAATATACGCTGGCTGTCATCTTAGAGCTATCAACCCAGAAACGTCGACAGTTCAATCAGGGGGTAAAGTGGCCCTCTGGTCCTCTGGGATGTGGGCATTATCGCATTGCTGTGCTCAGATGTGCGTGTTTCGCGCTGGCGACGGATAAGCGCATGTTATTGCCGTCCACGGTCCCAGGTGCTCCATAAACGGATTAGCGCAGCGGCGTGGAGAGCGGAGCCCGCGCGCCACAGGCCAGGCGGCCCTCAGAACAAGAGCAGCGCCACAGCCGCCCGTCCTGACTTTAATTGACATCTGACCGCTTCTGCCGGATTGGCCTGAGGGACAAAACATCAAAAGTGATAGCTATTATTGCGATTATTGGAAATTTCCCACGTGAGATTCATAGAATATCTATCTATCTATCTATCTATCTATCTATCTATCTATCTATCTAATCTACTTCTATCTTCGGAAAACCACATACAATCCATAAAAACATTTTTAATCATTCTTATCCGCAGATTCCAATTCAATTATATAATAATATATTTTTAGATTTTTGGATTATATTTTATTATGCAAAATTTTTAAAGAACAACATGAAAAGGAGGAAGAAAATGTTTGCTTTTTGTTGTCGTTGATTTAGGCTACCACTCGTGTAGACATGCATTCATTTGTAAATTAAAGAATAAATTGAAAAACATGCACTACAAGAATGACTCGCATCGTTGTTTTTCTTCATATTCCAAAAAAAACCTAGCCTCAGATATCGTTTATTATTATTACAGATCAAGCCACCACAACTTAACTTTTTTTTTTTTAATGACGTTCATTCAAGCACTATGTACTAATAATATTTCGCTAATTTTATAACTAAGTTTAAAGAGGAACTCGTCTAAGTCACGCAAATCTAATATAGGGGAAACTAGGCTTTTCCCTGTTGTGAGTCGTTTAATAATGCCCTGAAATCTGTATCAAGAAAAGACAACTGGCGAAAAAGTGATTTAGTAACATGGGCTATATTAAATACATGCACAAACATAAAAGTGCAAAAGTAAAAAGTTGCTATATCTGAAGATTATTTCTAAGTGACCGGACCCCTTAAAACTATTTCGTTAGCCTGGTAGTCAGGTCGATTAAGAGTTAGAAATCATAGTCTAATCATGAATTGAATAAAAAAACAACTCATTTGAAAGTTACAGTAGAGCGCATTTTCGTTTTCCTGACAAAACTATTTCGCATGTTTGTATACTTTGCGTATGAGGTTAAGATGATCTTAGCCTGAGCTGAAAAAGTATTTCAATAGGGCTGTTTTAAGCCTCCGATTTAACAAAGTCATCCTGATTACTTTTATGAATTTTATTAAGTATTCGTCACTGTATTGGTTGACCACTTTTGGCGCAACTGACCGCTTAATAATTGCTTCTTTGTACTGGGCTGGTCGCTAGGGCATCTGGGTTGTGGTGTGTGTGTGTGTGTGTGTTTGTGTGTGTGTGTGCGCGCGTTTTTGTGACAAATGAGGACATACATTTGTATAATGACAAAGGTGTGACATAGGTATTACAAGGAGAAGGTGACTTTTCAGGACATTACCCCATGTCCCCACTTTTCAAAACGCTTATAAATCACACAGAATGGAGTGTATTGAAAATCTGAAATAGCACAAAGTCTCCTGTGAGGGGTAGGTTTAGGGGTAGGGTTGGTGTAGGGCAATAGAATATACGGTCTGTACAGTATAAAAACCATTACGCCTATGGGATGTCCCCACTTTTCACAAAAACAAACCTGTGTGTTTGTGTGTGTGTGCGTGCGTGCGTGCGTGAGTGTGTGTGTGTGTGTGTGTGTGTGACGAAGCGCGAGGAGAGAGGGGGGGGGGGGATCTTATAGCATTGGCACACAAACTTAATTAATTCTTTGCATTGCATATCCCAGAAACCCCTGCTATGAACAAATGTTTCGGGCGAACATGAGCTCTTTCCCCTCGCTTACAGTGCAATAAACACTATAATAATGTTTTCAGATTGAAGAATGTCTATTGCTCACAACAGGCTCGTGGTAACTCGATATGGTCATAAAGTGAGTGGGGATATACGCGGAATGAGGAGAGACTCAGTTTGATTATCTTTAAAGGGATACTGGATATCCGTGTCAAATCAATTTCGGAGTGAAAAATCCAAGTCAGAAATTTTCTACATCGGTGGAAGAAAAGACATCATAAATAAAGAGGCAAACGCCACACTGGAGAAATGTAAGCGCCCCTGGTTTAGTTTAGACTCTAAAACCAAATAACCCCGGGATGTGTTTCATAGAACTCTAGAAAAAAATCCCATTATGATTAAACTCAAGAACAATGTTTCAGCTCTGAGGAGACACTGACTGCGATAGACTGAAACAGAAGCGAAGTGACTCAAGATACGGTTTGATGTTCACTCTCAGCAGTAGGTCATTTCTGCTCGTAATTGATCATTTTTGAATTCATAACTCCCTTTCTCGATTTCAAACTTCACATGTAAAAGGTGAAATGGCCTCTCTGCTCCAAACCGGATAAGGGTCACACAGGTTTTCAAAGTAAACTCGAATATACTTGTAAATTCGAGTTTACAGTGATGTATTATAAAACTCAGCCCACTAAAATTAAAGTTCAATTACTGACGTATTAAAAACTAAGGGGTCCAAATTCATTGTACTCTTTTCATTGCCGCTTTTGAAACTTAAAAAAAAAACATCATAATTATACTAAAAGGATAAAAGAAAAGACGTGTTCAAGGATAGGCTACATAACATCCACAGCTACAGCTACAGCAGGCGGGTGAACATGACTCACAGTGTGACTCTAATCTAAAACTTTTTTGAATACTTTGATAATTATTACGCGATTGAGAGACATGGACGTTTTGATGCCATTTGTCACTCACAAAATTATTTAAATGCAAAGTTGAAAGTGATCAAATAGTCAACAGTGCAACTATCAGTCCAGCTAAAATATACACATCTAACTATTTTCTACATTTTAATATACAATTATAATTACTGCATGTCAGCTACACCTAAAACTTCAATTTGCCAGCGTCTCCGAACAAATCGAATGTTTTGCTGTGTAATAAATATATCTTTTGTTTACATATATACATATGAAATAACAAGCAGCTTATGGAAACAGCTCGAACTATGTATTTAACTAAATATGTAAAACATTCCAACTCGTTGTCTAATGCTTAAGTAAATATTTACCGCTCGAGCTGCTGTGGGAAACACATCGCTCTTCGCTCTTAACAGTAAGTGCCAACTACTCAATAATACTTCTCTCACATGGAGTCTTGCTGTGGGGGGGGGGGGGGGGGGGTGTGAGACTTTATTTTACTCCCCCCGGCTCATTAGAATAACATAACGGGATGGTGTAAGCAGTTTCCTTCTCATGTTCAGCTCACAGCAACACTAACAAGAATTGCCAACAATTTTGAGATGAGATTTGTTTGTTTGACTGATTATTTATTAATTCATTCATTTATTTTGTCAAGTCAAGTCAAGTCACCTTTATTTATATAAAGCGCTTTAACAATACAGATTGTGACAAAGAAACTGAACAGCATTAATTAGGAAATAGTGTGTCAATAATGCAAAATGACCATAGTAAACACTCATTTTTCAGTTAAGACAGTTCATCATTGAATTCAGTGATGTCATCATCCAGCTCAGTTTAAATAATATCTTTGCAATCATGTCAACGATATCGCTGGAAATGAAGTGTCCCCCACTAAGCAAGCCAGAGGCGACAGCGGCAAGGAACCAAAATTCCATCGGTGACAGAATGGAGAAAACCTTGGGAGAAACCAGGCTCAGTGGGGGGGCCAGTTCTCATCTGGCCAGACAAAACCAGCAGTACGGAACAATCAATATAAGACGTAATAAAACAGACGATGGATAATATTAACAGCAATTATTATATGTTGCGATCAAACTTATAGCAAGATTTGGTAGTTCTGTATGTTGTTCCAGGGTTGGCATCATCTGAGGTCCTCATCATCTCTTCTCAGGTGTTCTGGAACCAGACTGAAGCTTGTGTAAATCCTAATTACCACGGGATGTTAATCACGTGGCAAAAGACAGAGAAACAAATACAAACATAGTTAGCGTAGCTGCTTTTCCAACCAAGCAAAATTGATTTGTTTAGCCCAAGTTAAAGAATAATAATGTGCATTTGATTTAATATAACTGCAGTAAAAGATTATGACTGCAGTAAAAGGTTATGAGATGCATTATTTGAATGCTTGGCCAAAGAGATGTGTCCTTAATCTAGATTTAAACAGAGAGAGTGTGTCCTGAACCCCGAACGGTATCAGGTAGGCTATTCCAGAGTTTGGGAGCCAATGCGAAAAAGCTCTACCTCCTTTAGTGGGCTTTGATATCCTAGGTACTACCAAAAATCCAGAATTTTGCGACCTTAGGGAGCATGATGGATTATAGCGTGGTAGAAGACTAGTTAGGCAAGCAGGAGCTAACCCATTAAGGGCCATATAGGCAAGTAATAATATTTTGTAAATGATACGGAACTTACAAGGTAATCAGTGCAGAGACTGTAAAATTGGGGTAATTTGATCATATTTTCTTGACCTGGTAAGGGACTCTAGCTGCTGCATTTTGGACTAACTGTAGTTTGTTTATTGAATATGCAGGACAACCAGCTAGCAGTGCAATACAATAGTCCAGTCTAGAGGTCATGAATGCTTGAACTAGCTTTTCTGCATCAGAAACAGGTATCATGTTTCGTAACTTTGCAATGTTTCTAAGATGGAAGAATGCAGTTTTTTTGTAACATGGGAAATATGATTTTCAAAATGCAAGTTGCTGTCTAATATAACACCAAACTTTTTGACTGTAGAGGAAGTAACAGTAAATCCGTCTAGTTGCAAATTGTAATCCAAAATATTCTGTGTACTGCTTTTTGGTCCAATAAGTAATATATCTGTCTTATCCGAATTAATAGATAAAATTATTGGTCATCCAATTTTTTACATTTTTAACACACTCTGTTATAATTTAGAAGTTTCATCTGGTCTTTTTGAGATATATAGTTGAGTATCATCGGCGTAACAGTGGAAACTAATTCCGTATTTTCTAATTATATTACCAAGTGGCAACATGTATATTGAAAATAGCAGTGGGCCTAGGACAGATCCTTGTGGCACTCCATATTTTACTGGTGATATTGAGATGACTCCCCATTTAAATGAACAATGTGGTAGCGATCGGACAGGTAGGATCTAAACCATCTTAAAGCCTGCCCTTGGATACCTGTATAGTTTTGTAATCGATCTATGAGTATGTCATGATCTATAGTGTCTAACGCAGCTCTAAGATCATGTTAAATTAGCAATGAGATGCAGCCTTGGTCTGCCGCAAGAAGCAAGTCATTTGTAATTTTAACAGGTGCAGTTTCTGTGCTATGGTGGGACTTAAAACCTAAATTATTCATAGAGATCTTTTTTTTGCAAGAAGGAGCACAGTTGAGCAGACAAATTTTTCTAAAATTTTAGACATGAAAGGAAGATTTGAGATGGGTCTGTAATTAGCCAGTTCACTAGGATCTAGTTGTGGTTTCTTAATAAGAGGCTTAATGACTGCCAGCTTGAATGTTTTTGGGACGTGACCTAAAGACAACGACGAGTTAATAATATTGAGAAGTGGTTCTTCTGCTACAGGTAACAATTCTTTCAGTAATTTAGTGGGTACAGGCTCTAACAGGCATGTTGTTGGTTTAGATGCAGTGATACGTTTATTTATCACTTCCTGTCCTATAGCTTAAAGCACTGCAGTTTATCTTTTGTGGCTATGAATGAAGCTGAAGTATTATACGCTGTAGAATATACATTTGTTATTGTATTTCGGATGTTATCTATTTTATCAGTGAAGAAATTCATATTCATTACTATTAAACTGTGAGGGAATTTTTAGATCGGGTGGCGTCTGGTTATTTTTTAATCTAGCCACTGTGCTAAATAAAACCTAGGATTGTTTTGGTTATTTTCTTTGAGTTTGTGGATATGCTCGGCCCTGGCAGCTTGTAGAGCCTGTCTATAGCTGGACATACTGTTTTTCCACGCAATTCTAAAACTTCCAAGTTAGTTTTTCTCCATTTGCGCTCAAGACTACGAGTTTTTTGCTTGAGAGAATGGGTATTTACTGTTGTACCATCGCGAGGACGTTTTTCTCTAACCTTTTCAATTTGATTGGGGCAACAGCTTCTAATGTATTAGAGAAGTTAGTGCCCATGTTGCTAGTTATTTCGGCTAGTTCATGTGTACTTATTGGTACACAGAGCAGTTGTGATAAATCAGGCAGGTTATTTGTGAATCTGTTTTTGGTGGCTGGAACAATAGTTCTGCCTGGACGGTAACGTGGATCCATATAGTTAATATCAGTAATACGCTGCATGCACGATTCAAGGAAATGGTCAGTAATATCATCGTTTTGAGGTACGATATCTATATCAGTAAGATCAATTCCATGCGATATAATTAAATCTAGCGTATGATTAAAACGATGAGTGGGCCCGGTGACGTTTTGCTTGACTCCAAAAGAGTTTATTAGGTCAGTAAACGCAAGTCCTAATGCATCATTTGTATTATCAAAGTGAATGTTAAAATCTCCGACAATTAGCGCTTTATCAACAGTAACCAATAGGTCTGAGAGGAAATCTGCAAATTATTTTAGGAAATCTGTATACGGCCCTGGTGGTCTATACACAGTAGCCAGAGCAAGAGATACGATAGATTTCTTTTGCATATCTGACAGTGTAACATTGAGCATTAGTATTTCGAATGAGTTAAACCTGTATCCTGTCTTCTGAGTAACATTGAGAATATCACTATATATTGTTGCAACACCGCCACCACGACCAGTCTGACGGGGCTCATGCTTATAATAGTAGCTTGGTGGAGTAGACTCATTTAGACCAATATAATCATTAGGTTTAGCCAGGTTTCAGTCAAGCAGAGTACATCAAAACTATTTTCTGTGATCATTTCATTTACAATAACCGCTTTGGGTGAGAGTGATCTAATGTTTAGGAGCCCAAACTTTAAAATGTTTTTTGTTCATTTATTTTATTTTTTTTCTGGTTTAATCACGATCAGATTTTTCTAGATCCTGCATTAAATTTATATTTTGAACTCACTATTCGGGGAACAGACATAGTCTTTATAGTTTGTACAGCGCAAGTACTTCTATCATTTAAGCGGGTAGAACACAAGTCATCAGGGCAGTTATTTGAGATTTGACTTACTAGTCATATGGAGCGCAGCGTCCTGGAGATGTTGTCCGACATGAGCTCCGCCCCCACTCTGCTGGGGTGCAGACCATCAGCGCGAAACAGCCTAGGACGCTCCCAGAAAAGATTCCAGTTATTAACAAAGAGCAGTTTCTGTTCTTTACACCATGACAATAACCATTCATTTAAAGCAAAAAGCCTACTGAACTTTTCGTGTCCTCGTCGATACGTGGGAAGCGGTCCTGACACGATGATCGTCGTCGCGGGCGATGTGCGGCGCACCGTCTCGATCAGGCTCCTGAAGTCCCTCTTCAGCGTCTCCGTCTGCCGCAGCTTGGTGTCGTTAGCCCCCGCGTGAAGCACGACCGCTCCGGGGCTCTCGTCACCCTTCAGGATCGCGGGTATCTGCGCAGAAACATCGAGAACACGAGCACCAGGGAAACAGTGAGTGTGCACTTTACCTTCAGCTACCGTAGCACTGACGTGCCGGACGATGGAGTCTCCGATGATCACAGCGTCGCGTTCCGTCTCGCGGAGGGGAGCGAAGCGGTTCCGGGTGGAGATCTCGAAGACCGGAGGCGGCGGAGGGGGAGAGGTCGTCGCCCGGGACCTGGCTCGCGTCTTCCGCTGCGGCTGCAACCAGGGTCCGTGGTGTCCTGGCGCCGTAGTGAAGGACATCTGGGAAGATCGCGTCCTGGGTGCACCGGGCCTGTGCAGAGAAACACACGGAGTAGAGGTGGTGGGAGAGATAGCAGTGCGCTGTATACTTACCTCGGACTTGTGAGCGTCAGCCTGGGATGTTTCCAGCGCGGCTCTCCCCGCTCTCAGCTGGGTCTGCTTTGCCACCAGGTCCCGGATCTGCTTCTCCACGGCCTCCAGCTCGACCTGCACCGAATGCATCTCGAACGTGTCCTCACCTGCACTCAAAGGTAGACACACATCCGCCATTAAAGCAAGTAACAGTGAGTAAAACAATGGTAATGTGTGTGAATAGAGTATTAATGTAAGTGAGATTAGCGGCAACCATGCTGGCGATGCTAATGGGCTATATGTTAATAGCGGACTCAGGAAATCAAAATAAAATTAGTGATAACAAGGTGCTTTGATTGTTTTTGTTGTAGAATACGATAAGGGATATATTCACACGTTATAGAAACGAAAAGTATGGTGTATAAAATTGATTTTAAGATAAAAAATTAGACGACAAAGAATTAACTTGACGGAGCTCAAACTCAAACCACACGGCAGCAACAAACAGGAAGTGACGTTTTTCCAGCAAAAAACTCATAAAACATGAAACAAATAAAATGAATACGTTTAAGGGATGTACAAAGTTGTCAGGTGGCATTTATTTGTTATTGTTATTTTAGAGAGGTAAAATGATCTCTGAAGCATTTGTCACTAAACTATAAGACTATGAATATTCATTAATTAAAATAGTAACAATAATAATAATAATATGGTTATTATTTAATTCAAATGCCTTATTGTGATTTCAAATTTAAATAAAAAACACTTACATTAAAAAAAACATACCGGCTCTTTGTAAGCCTATCAATCAATTTCTGACAGATGAAAATGCCAACTATCTCACCTTTACCCCTTATCAGTTTTTGCTAATGAGTTTAACAGTCTCGACTAATGTCACATTGGGCCACTGTAAACCGTGAAGTGTTTGATGGTACTAATTAAAAGGTGGTAATGAATGTAAGTAACTCAAGGCAATACAGTAGCGCTGGGATTCAAAGGAAATTAAGAATTTTGCATGACACAGGGTAAATGAAGTGACCCAGTAAGAGGCAGAGAGCCTTTGGAAATGAAGCGTTTGAGGGCTGCGGGGCACGGTAATGTCTTTACATGATGGCAGGGGGACAGGGAGTTTATTGCCCCCGCGGTGAACCTTGGCCCCGGGGCCAGTGCTCCGGCATTATCGCTCTCAGGTGATCACGGCAACCAGTAGCGCTCCTCTCAACAGGTGGTAAGCCTGAGAGATAGGAAAATTCAAGCTCTCGAAGATTTTTTACGTGCAATATACTGTCCACCAGAGGGTGCATGAAACAAATAAGAAACTGGACAAAAAAATAATTTCTCTGAATGAATGTCATTGCAGTCAGTGAAAAAAAATATAAATTGGAATTATGCTAACCAAGGCTGAATTCATATTTGGTTATATAATGAAATTATATGACATAGCAGGTGTGGCTTGAGTGTCCAAAAAATTTTGTGGGCTACTGATTTTTTTATTTATTTTTTTCATTTAATACATCAACAAAGAACGAAAAGTTAACCAACCAACACTTACCGGAGATAAACAGAAAGAACACCTGTTCATGTTGCCACCTTCATAGACACACATAGCCTATGTAAGTTTTTCGTAAAGAAGTGCACTGAAACTAGTTGGTTCTTATTTATTTAGTGCACACATGCGTGCAACAGCTATGTTAAGCTAAGCGCTAGTGTTTTGGGATCTGTGAGTGGAGATAATTAGCGACCTGTGTGTGATTTCAGCACCTCTGCTGTCGGACAGCTCCTGCGCGCTCAACACGGGAGATTCACACCTCCTGACTGCCATCCTGCGATCACGTGACCGTGAGATCGCCAATATTTCTCTGCCTTTCCGTTCATTTGACCAGAATAGTCTTAAAAGTTCAACAGATGTACTCAGTTAGTACTGAACTGTATTTAAGGGAAGTAGAGTATATGCATAAGGAATTACCATATCTAACAGTAATAATTTAATAAACTAATATTTAACGCTGTCAACAAACTACAAAAAAGTATTTTTTTTTCTAGAACTATATTCGTTAACAGCACAAAGTCAACAACGCCACCTTGAGGTCTAAAAATGTAACACGTTGTTGCTTAAATTGTAAAGTGGGACCTAGTCCTTGATACGATCTATAAAATAAAATAAAATAACCTATTGGTATAACATATTGTGTATATAATTTTATTAAATGTAATTTATTATGTAACAATGTAAAAGTCTTTATTGTCACTTTATTGTCATCAATTTAATACATTGTTCCTGATTAAACCTTTGATTTCTTAAATGACTTAAAAATATCTACTAAAACTAAGCGGGACCTATAGATCTTAATGAGACCTGTATTAAAAATAAATAAATACAAATATTAGCTTTTTCCCTACTTGTATAACCTATAGTTTGTGTGTGAGAGTGTGTTCTTAATTAGTTACAGGTTAACTGGCCAAAAAACGTTCACGCTAAGTCTTTACTTAATTTCCAAATGACACCACAAAGAAAAAAGACTCAACTGTCTAAATACATTTGTCTTTTCTAGACCAAAACAATCCAGTCAACATTCCCCTCAACTGCACAAAGGCACAAATGCATCAGTTTGGTGTCTTAATGTCTGGATCATATTAGATTGTGAATCTCTGTGTCCTGTGCTTTACCCCTGCAATGCTCCTTCAAGAGGGCAGAGAAAGCCGTTGTTTGGGACGATCTGTGTTTTATAGAGAGCCTCGGGCTGGGATGATCTCTCACTGCAAATATCTCTCACACACCCCCAACTAAACAATGCTTGTCTTTTCACATCTAGATATATTCCTGAAACATATCACAGTTAATTAGAAACTTAACTGAGGCTACTGTGCCATACATCTTCATATGTCAGAGGTTAACAGATCATTTTCAGACTGGAACAACAGCTTCAGCATGATACAGAACAAAATGCATGTCCAGTTTGTGTTCTTCTGCCAGTAATCATAAAAATTTGACATGCCTATTACAAAAATAGAAGAGTTCCTTCCATGCCATTTTTTTGCACATTCTGTTAGCCGGTTTTCTTCATACACACACACACCAACACACACACACACACACACACACACACACACACACACACACACACACACACACACAAGCCTATTGAGGTCCTCACAAGGTCAAAGAGAGGAGGGCAGTTCCTGTCAACAGCACAAGTTGTGGTGTGTTTTTCAAGTGTCTAATGGATTATATTGATTTAAGCTCAACTTTTGCATGGGGATGTACAGCACTTAAACATGAAATCAGTTTTTAGTGATAATGCATGCATGTAATTTCCGCATTAGCCAATAATCTGTTTTAAAGGTATAGTTCATCCAAAAATGAAAATTTTGTCATCAATTACTCACTCTTGTGTCTTTCCAAACCTGTATGACTTTCTTTTGTCTGCAGAACAAAAAAGAAGATATTTTGTAAAATGATGGAAACCAAATAGTTTTGGTTCCTGATTTTGAAGAAAGCTGGTAACCAAGCAGTGTCAGTTCCCACTGACATTAACATTTTGAAGAAAGCTGGTAACCAAAGTGCCGGTTCCCATTTACTTCAATTTTGAAGTATTTTGGTAACCAGACACTTTCAGTCCCTATTGACTTCCATTTTGAAAAAAGCTGTTAACCAAACAGCATCGGTTCCCACAGACCTCCAATTTGAAGTATGTTGGTAACTAAACAGTTTTAGTTCCCACTGACTTCCATTTTGAAGAATGTTGGTAACCAAACAGTTTTGGGTCCCATTGAATGGACAATAAACATAGTAGAAGTCAATGGGAAATTAGACTGTTTTATGTTCAGCAACAAATAAAAATAAAAATGCATACATGACTGGGAAGACATGAGGGTTAGTAAATGACAGAATTTTATTTTTGAGTGAACTATCCCTTTAAGAACAGTATGTGCTTGATAGTGAAAATTCACAAAATTAAGAAAAGAGATTGTCTTTGTACTGTACTGTATACCTCAAAATGTACAAAGATGTTTAAGCAAGTAGCCACTTAGCAGAAGCTTTTCTTCAAAGTAGATCAGTACTATACAGACACAATCCCCATGGAGCATCCTGAGGTTAATTGTCTTGCTCAAGGGCACAGTGTTGATGGCCCGTGACCAGCAACCATCCAGCTACAAGCCCTGAGTGTTGGCTGCAATGCCACAACAACTGTTTCATTATGGAGTATCCTGACAAGATGACCGTTGTTTTTATAGCATGGCGAACAAAACTGATGACAGCTTATGTATTTTTCTATCGTGAAAAACAGGATACAATGCATTAGAAGTCAACTGGATTGTAGAGTGAAATTCTACACCATCGGCCCCCCAAAAACCCCCCCCCCAGCCCCCCAAAACACCCCCCCAAACCCCCCCCCCCAGAAGTCAAAATGCATAAGAGCCAAAGCTTCAGGTGAAGGATCTCATGAGAAATGTGTGTGTGTCAAACTGAAAAATGATTGATACTCTGTTCATAAAGCGAGAAAAACATTAATCAAAGAGGTTTTTACTTTGTCAGCAGAACATTAGTTATTCATTCAATTAGATTATTTGAATAGATTAAATTCAATATGCATACTTGATGTTTCATAACACACTAAAAACCATACACTACTTCTAACCTGGTCCGGTTTTTTTATTTTTTATTTTTGAAATTCTTAATTTCTTACACAAGTAAGGATACATTTTTTTTTTTTTGTTTTTAACTTGGATCCACGAGTTAAAGTCACAGTAAAGGTTATATCATGTGACAATATATTCGATTTTCCAATAACTGCTGTTTCTTGTTTAACTTTTAGTTTATCAAAGAAATCCCGACAAATGTTTCCGTTTCCACAAAAACTTAAGTATCACAACTGTTTTCAATTGATCATAATAATAAATATTTTTTTGACGCAAAATCAGCATATTAGAATGATTTCTGAAGGATCATGTGACACTGAAGATTGGAGTAATAATACAGAAAATTCAGCTTTGTAACACAGGAATAAAACAGAAAACAATTACTATAAATTGTAATAATATTTCACAACATTACTGTATTTATGTTCAAATGAATGTAGCCTTGGTGGGTATAAGAAACTTTGAAAAACTTTGGGGACCAACATAATATTGTATCAAAAATCATCCATACGTCTTATTATATATGCATTCCCCGGGAATCAAACCCATAACCTTGGTGTTGCTACCAGTTGATCAAATAAATGTACTGTAAGTTTCACTGTAAGTGTCCTTTTAAATGCATAAATAAATGTCTTGTCTAAGCAAAAAGAGCGTAAAAGAGAAACTGTTTAGTCCAGCACATACACAACAGGCTATTCTCATGTATGCGCTAAACTAAACTAAACCATAAAACCATTGGTAATGCCTCTGAATCTTTTACAAAAGCTAATGATCAACAATCCAGGCTTCAAAAGACATTGTCCCATGTCATCCGAGGGGAGTTTAATCAAACAAAGTGTGCTCCTTATGCGTGGACTTTCAGAGAAGGTCATCTACATACGCCAACACAAGCCATATCTGTTTTGCGATCATGTCGGTTGACCACAGTGGCCGCTCTCTCCTGGACGGCCCTCTTTTTGTGTTAATAGCCTGCCTGCCGCAGTCCTGAAAGAGATGCCGGAACAAAGCAGGTATTTGTTTCAAGGGAGTGTTGTTTTAGGAAGAGACTTAGAGGTCTCGAGTTAAAGTCACCCCCTTTCGAGGTCACTCAAAATCCTCCTCTCTCCACGGCTCAGCCCGGCCATGAATACAGCCACTTCAGTGCCCTCGGAACAAAAGGGCAGGAAGAATGCAGGCGACTGGGGGAGCGGCGAACACACTGGGAGGGATGGACAACATGCTGGCTCAGACTGGGAGGAGGGAGTCTGTTTCAGCCAGTCTGCCGGGCTTAGAGTTAAAGATTACCTTTGAAATCTGCACCCCTCCTCTGTCCCTATAACTCTGCTCCTCTCTCTCGCCATCGCTCAGACCTGCGGGCAGGCGTGGAGAGCGGTTAGATGAGTCCCGGAGAAGATCCTCTTTGATGACAGAGAAGGATCTTTTTGTTCTCTAATCCTTCTCTGGTCTTAAACATTTTAAGCCCAACTGGACGTCAAAGAGAGGCTGTGCTGAAGCTCGGGGGGAATGGAGGCATTCTTCCCCACCCGCGCTCGTCCCGAACGCAGAGGAACCTGCCCTCGTGCGTCTCAAACCGCTTGTTCAGTAACAAAGTTCAGAGTTCCTCACAAGTTGGATGTCAGTACGCTTGACTTTCACTGCAGGTCACCTCAGACAATAAGGAACAGGTTATTAAGGCAAGACACCACAGGTGACATTTTAACAGATAACGCCTCACTTCCCCTATTGATTAGTCGTAGTACATTAAGACAATTGTTCTGTTTTACAGGTTTTCTGAAATGTTTAAAATGCAAATGAGCCATTGTCTAATTAAATATGCACATATTTGCATACACTTCCAGAATAGAAACACTGGATCAAGCCAGGTTCACAAACTTGTTTTATTTTGTTGGCATATTAAAGGTTTATACAAAGGGGAATTTTGAATCTCTCTGTGTATAACTCCATAAATCAGAAAATACTGACAACAGCCAGGAAAAAGAGTGAATTTGTCAGCATGTTTTTAGGAATAGTTATGTTCTATACATATCGAATAATTACAGTTTTAGTTACATTAATCGGGTAAATGATATATGAACAAACCCCAATGTAAAAACCTTTAGAAAATAGATAATTGGACTGGTTTGGTGTATGCAAAAAAAACATTTGGAGAAAATGGCTTTTGAAAATACTAAATTAAAAATAATAATTTTGAAAATAATAAATGTATTGTAATTGTAATATAGACACATATAGATAAAGTGTAATATAATAAGCACTTAAATGTGTATTTTGGAGGGTTTTTTCCACTAGTCTGAAAGAAGACATATTATGGAAGCCCTAAATAGCCCAAAATCTTAAAATGTATAAGTGCATTGAAAAATATGCCTTAATGAGTGAGAGAAGTGACAAGACTTGTGCTTGAATGACTCTATATCTCACCATAACTATGTCATCACTAATACCAAGTATTATGTCAAGGGATTTTTAGTGGTGATTGTTTTGGCTATTAATTTTAGGACTGGTGGTCAAAATAAAACAAGGCAAAAAATCCCATTGACAAACGTTGTAATAGGGACTTGAATCATATCCAGAGACCAGAATATTGGACCAACCCTAACAACACCTTAGCAACCACACACTACATCCTAGCATCATGGCAGCAGGCTTTACACAGACCACCACTCACAGCTCTTCAAAAATGAAAAAAATATATAGCCATTTGCACGATCACCTGATTAAAATTTGTAGATCAAATTCTCCGTGTTAGGATTAGAATGTGATTCTGCTGTGGACAAGCTTAATCTTACCAGTGTGAACCAAAGTTCATTTGTATGCTGTTTCTCATTTACTATCTAATTACAAAATAAAATAAATTCATATTCAAACACTATTTAAATAAAAATAATTTATTTAGAACAAAAGTTTTTTATGATCATGAGGAGCATTAATTCACCCATCATGCCCAACCTTATGCACACATCTTAGTAATATAAAAACATATGTGCACACTCACCGTTGCACATTACTAAAAGGATGTCTAATTATGTAAGAACATGCACATGACTAGCCACCATCACACAAAAGAATACACACACACACCGAAACAAGCTTCAGCTTCAGGCTGCTGGTGGAGAACAGAAGGTTTGTTCCCTTGTGCCGTCCAGCCAGTAATCGGCGCATTGGACACACACACATGACATGACAAAAAAGATGAAAAGAAAGATTTTAAAAAGATTTTAAAAAGATTTCATCTGCCCTCTAGCATCACACACTGACCGTCTCACACGATGACCTCAAAGAGAAGAATTATTGAGTTGACAATCATATGGAGCCACAGGCAGACACAACAAATGGCATGTACAAAGCTGAAAGCTCACTTACATGTGTTCAGGCTTGAGTGTGTGTAAACAGACACCACTGAACATACGGAAAGAGCACTGAAGGTTAAGTGGCCATGATAGGTGAAGTAGCTCAGAATAAACACACGCACACACACACACAAACATACACCTATACTAGTGTGTCCTCCCATAGACTTCTTTTGCTCTTAATTGGAATAATTTGCAACACACCTATCACCTATTACTACACACTTACCTCTCTCTCTCTCTATAGTCTGAGTTTGTGCTCCCACTATTGCTGCTATATTGATTAAAGTCACCGTTTTAATTTAAATCACATAGTAAAAATAGACGCTAGTGCATATAAGGCTATAAATATCAATAGCATAGAAAGCCACATCACATTTGGCTTACACAACATGCACTGTATGCTCCTCTTACGCATAAAGCAAATACTTTTTCTGATCTTATGTGGGTTCTGATAGAATAAATAAAGCATATTTTAAGCTTACGATTCTAGAAGTATCCATCATCTTAATATAAATATAATTTAATAATTAATAACAATTCTAATAAAATACTAATAATTAAAACATATTTGAAACCACTCAACATAGATAAATGAAATGCTAAACTTTTTAGCTTTCATCTCTGAAAACTTAATTTTTCTGTCAGCATATTTTTGGTTCCTCATCTTTAATTAAAAAAACAAATGCTATTAGCCTATATGATGATAGGCTTTCATATCTCTCTCCTTCGCTGGTCATAACGGCTTGAGGTGTTTTACATATTACAAATACTGCACAACTACTTTGTCAGCATCACAAACTTTAAGTACTCGCGAGTACAGCTCAATAAAAGATGCGTTCATTTTGCCGTACATGTTATTTTTATCTTCCTATTAAATCAGACTGTAAATTGACTTTCACAACTGAGTAAACAGTCATTCTTGAGAAGTGGGACAAAACAGGGTGCAAAATTGAAAAAATAAAACCTTTTACTCCGACACATGAAACTACATTTATGTATCTTATATGTACTAAGCTATTGAGCTATGCTTTGATACAACCTCCCAACTTTTCTCTTTTTTAACACATTTTTTTTAGCTTGGACTGTGCAATATAATTTCAGCTTTATCTTTAACAGCATTCAATATGTTTTTAACATTTCAAAACACATTCTTGTGTTAGCAGACAGATTACACTTTCACACGAATAATTCCACAACAAATATAAAATATCATAATGAAATATTATCAAAATATTCAACTGACGGAGGTGACAAATGATGGAGTTGACACATCTGACGGTGGTGATGAAAACCTGAATTTGTAGTCATTTTATCAAATACATTGAATCAGTCAATTACTGTATTAAACACAACAAACAGTGAGTATGTCATTGTTTATAAAGCTTTTATTCAAGAGTCACATTTAAGTATTTTGATGTATCATTGGAACACAAAATCTTATGGTGGTGACATCTGACGGTGTTGACAAATTTGGCATTTCTTTCACAAAACCAGTGGAGTTCATGTAGTAGCCATTTAATTTTTTTCTGTTGATGCTAGATGCTAATGGAACCGGCTTCAGGAGAATACAATTATCTAAATATTTCAAATAATTTCCTCAGAAATTGAAAGATGGTGTTGACATATCATGGCTGTGCAACTGCTAAGCTGGGGGAGGGGGGAGGGAGGGGGGGGGGGGGGGGGGGGGGGGGGGGACAGGGAGGGGAAGGGGGGGGGGGGGGGGCAGTAAAATAATTAACGGGATTAGGAGTATTAACATATTCTAAAACTATAACAACTTAGCATGAGCCTGTCTGACACTGTGAATGTCCTCTGCGAGGTGAACTGTGCAAGGGGTCCGGTAACACTGTGTACAATAGGTCATTAGTATACATTAGTTTAACTTAGCTGTGTATATATTAACATGAACTAAACTGGAACATTACTGTAGGGTGCCGGGGGACATCTATGTAATTAATCTAGTTAATGTTAATGTGTCAGAGCAGTGGTACTAGCTAAATGCATATTAGAGTATCAACTGGGTGTGTGACTTGTATACTACATATGTTTTGCGGTGCTAGTTAATTAACATGAACGTACTATGCAGCTTTATGTTCATAACTAAACATTTGATACAAGAATTAATAAATAAATTGTAATATAATGGTATTTGTTCACTGAATTGTTTGTTCATGTTAGTTAAATACTTTAACTTAACACTTAACTAACAAGTGTGTACATCCGAATATTTAGAAAAAGTGTTACTAGTGTTAGTGATACACTATGAAGTAGTGCAGTGACATATGCCAATCCTGTGATATTCTTACTATTGGACTGACTTCTTTCTGGGTAGGTCCGTGAAGTGTTAGACTAACAAAGGTGTTGTCGTAACAAAATTCTGATACACTGCATGGTGGTGCACGGAAAAAACACCCACGTGTGATTGCTGTGATAGTGAGATATGGTCAGTGTTGGCCCTCCCTTGCTATAACAGCGCTCATTTTGTCATCATTAACTAAAACAAAAACATTTTATCTGCATTTTTGAGTGCATATAATGATTGAACCCTCATCTCCCTTGGAACACACGTGTTGTTTTAGGGAGGCGGGATGTAGGACGACAAACAATGGAAGGACCTGTTAATGAAAACATAGATTTGGTATAAACATCAAATTGAAGAACATGGAATTGTGAAGGGGAAATTGGTTGTTAAGTCACATTGTCTATTTTGAATCCGCTCGTGTCCACATTTAAATAATAGTTTATTGTTAATAAACGGCTCTAGTGCGCATATACCCTTGCTGAGCCATGAGTTTTTGTCCCATATCAGTACAAAGATTGCCGTGTAAAATGGTGGTTAACACACTTGTCATAGTGTGTCCTTGCTCCACATGAAGGTTGCATCTCTGTTCAAATGTTCAATGGCTAAACAAACTCACGTCGTTTGGTATTGCATATAATGCAAATAAAGTCTAAACATAATCAATGACACTCGCCGCCCGCTTTGTGTTTGGTGTGGATGAATGTGCCATTTCTAACCACGTATGCCCAGTAAAGTGAGTGACCGACCGTTACTGACTCTGAGTGTCAATCTCACAGATGCCTACACCACGGCTCATGGCGCGTCAATCACTAACTCAGACAGTTGTCCCAGACACTGATGGTGGCTGAAGTGTGCCGATCGTAGATGCACCTAACAAGACTGTATAATATAGTGCTATTTTTAGCTAACCTGGTTACTGTGCGTCAATAACGCACACATATATTACAAAATAACTTAGTAAGACAATACTCGCTTATATTGGTTCCAGAACTCATGGTACATAAGTTGGCTGCTTCAGTACTGTCACGACATCTGTGGATGGTGATCTCAAAACATTCATTTTTTCAGTGGGGTACCCATCCACAGTCTAGAGGCCCCCACTGAATCACAAACCTAATCAGATGGAAGTAATCTACTGCGATACATATAAACCTTGAAAGTGTCACCAGACACAATAGTGTTGTGAAAAAATTGGTTAACGCGTCCTTGCATTCTACAACACACAAAAAACTATAATACTAGATGTAACGTGGATAAATATTGGCATTAATGACGATGCAATAGAAGTGATTCACGTTCATGTGCTATCATACTCCCTGGTGGTGTGACTCACAATAGGTTAAGCATACATCACAAATCCCATACACTAATAGTTTATGATAGCAGTAAAGAATAGTCTCATATAATGCTCGATAGGAGTGTACACACTCTCTCCTTGAAATCTGATATGTGAAATCATTTATGTAGTTGGCATAAGTGGGTAATCGGTAGTTGGGATAAAAATGGGGACATTGCTTATTGTATACCCAATGTATTTCGACAGATTTAAGTATGTTTGTGATTCTGACAAACCTGATCACTTTCAGGATTGCGCGTGTGTTAATTCTAAACATATTTATTTAATAGCTACTTTATACACTTATAAACTGCATGCATATTTAATTGTAATCAACAGCTGTTTGTTTGTGTTTACTTATTTGAAAAAGTAAAACTTTGACCATACCTACTTCTAATTCTGCATGGACATACAGTAGCTGACACGAAATAATTTTATTGACATGACATTTTTTGGTGTAATGTGCTATATACTCCATCTAAACCCAACTAAAACATGTAACTCATTATTATTAAGGTTATTATGACTTCAAGGTCATCAAAACGTTATGTACTTGTAGGCCTACTTCTATAAATTCATTTTTCATACAGCAAAGACAGTTTGCACCAATTGGTGCAAATGAGCTACTGTGCGGATTTCTACTTTAAAAAGCTGTGCGCCGCCCGGGAATCGAACCCGGGTCGCAAGAATGGGAATCTTGCATGATACCACTACACCAGCGGCGCCTGTGTCCATCAGGGCAAAATCCCACCCTATGGAAGTTACCTGAAATGTAATGAAAATATCATGTCAAACCCTTACCCCTTCGTAACATTATTTAGGATACTTCTTCCATTTACATGAGGGAATATTTGACCCTGACATTCCCACAACCGGTAAATGGGAATCTGCGATATCGCTTTTGTGAATGACTCATTCTTTTGAGACAGATCTTTTCAATCGTGGATTGAACCGATTCACAAAACCAGTCTGGAACATTTGTTCACATGTATCGGGCTCTCGAATAAACAATTCACTGATCCATTACACCGAGAACCGTCACTTTCATGCACGTCCGGTGAGAAGTAAACGATATATTACTCATCCGTAATATATAAGTTGATTTTATTATAACTTTTTAGAGCGTGCCACGCTGGGATGTCAGCTGACGTGGTGAGGTAATGAAGAACTGAATCGCTTTTTTGAACCAGTTCTTTGAAACGAACTGTTCGAAAGAATCGATTCGCGGAAATGACTCGAACTTCTCCTCGCTAGCTGCCTGCCAGCTGACCGGGGCGCTACAGCGCTGCTCTCATCGACTCAACAAAATAATCAATGGCACTATCCACTCTTACACATCACCATTTCCCTTTACCGCTAAAATTCACTTCACAAATACAAATATTCGATGGGCCTCAAAATACAAATACATAAAACAAATAACAATGCAATTTCACTAATACATCAATCATGACCGCTGGTAACCCGAGCGTGATGTCACGCCAGCCGCCAACACGCGCCACCCGGCGTCAGCCAATGGGAGCGCGGAGAAACCGGCCATGACAACGCTTCCATCACTTCCGGGCTGAGAGCGACGGCCGGCGCGTGTCAGCGACCGCAATATACACCGACCCAGAAAAAATAACAATCATTGCTCTGTATTTGCCGCGTCTAGCTCTTCTGTAATACATTTTGACCATTTTGAATGAGATGTTGCGAGTCTGACTGAATCAGCGGCGCCAGCTTGGCAGAATAAGGTGAGTGTTTATGGTCTGTACGGCTCGTGTGGTGCAACGTTTATTTACATATTAATGACTCGCATGCATAGAGTAAAGCATCGTGCGTGTTATTACTCTGGTGTGAAGAGGGCTTGCATGCTCTGACACCTCTCAACCGGAGGAATGTAGGATATGGATAGCATCGCATTCTTCTTTCGATACTGATCATCTCTGAGGCCTCTTCTGTTCCCAGCCTGCAATGACTGACTGACGCCACACCACAACACACACCCATACACACACACACAATACTCATACACACACACACACAATACACAACACACACAAACACACACACACACACACACACCACACACACCCACACACACACACACACACACACACGTCTGGTCAGCTATTTTTGTGGGGACTCTCCATAGGTGTAATGGTTTTTATACTGTACAGACCGTATATTCTATTGCCCTACACCAACCCTACCCCTCACTGGAAACTTTCTGCATTTTTAGATTTTCAAAAAACTGAATTCTGTGTGATTTATAAGCTTTTGTACTTGTGGGGACCACAATTTAGGTCCCTACCGTGACACGAGAGTCCCCATGAGTCTGTGTGTAGTCAGGTTTAAGTCCCCACCAGGATATATAAACCAGTACACACTCACTCACACACAAATTATTTTGTGCTTTCAAGCCATGATCATACACCTGCATGCACTCTAAACACGTCTTTTTCCACACAAACACGATCTCACATCAACAAGCATGACATTTTACACATTTCACACCCCATCAGCTTAGATTGTCTGTGTGATTTAAAGGCAGACGAGCATATTTTGTCATGAAGAAGATGTGTTGCCTAAACCAGGTCACAGATGAGTGTGCTGATGGTATGGGACTGCAGTTTGTTGTGGGTGATTGGGAAGATAGTGGGTTGACATGCTTTCAAATAATCCTGGTGGACCATGTGCTATCAGTTGAAGGCCAGCACTAAGAAGAAGTATCTGCAAATGCAGTGTGCTTGACTTGAACTTGTTTAAATAATGAGAAGGTTTTCTATAATAAGGCTTTAGTGTGCTAGACTTATGTATTTACGTTAATAGGAGCACTAGATTAAAACATACATTTGACATTTTTCATCCATATCATATGCATATCCGTCATAAACACCAATCATTGTTATTTCTTCAAGAGTAGCCTCCATATATTCTTGTAGGTACGTGAAATTTTTATTTTACTCATGTTTCACTGTGTTCTTTTTGAGTGAGTACTGGTTTATATATCCTGGTGGGGACTTAAACTTGACTACACACAGACTCATGGCGACTCATGTCACGGTAGGGACCTAAATTGTGGTCCCCACAAGTACAAAAACTTTTTGAAAATCTAAAAATGCAGAAAGTTTCCAGTGAGGGGTAGGTTTAGGGGTCCAGAACACACTGGTGCTTAATAATTGCTCACAATCCATGATATTGCCACAATTTAAAGGGATAATGACTACCCAAAAACACAATTAAATGCTAATGAATGATGTGAAAGAGTGAATGATGACAGCATTTGTGGGTGAAAGAAATGGTTCATCCACAAATATGAATTTTCTGTCATTTACTGATCCTCATGTTGTTTTGAACTCACAAGACTTTGGTTAAATAAGATATTTTTAAAAGAAGCACCGTAAAGTAAATCCATATGAAGCGAGCAGTCTTGGGAAGAGATTCAGTTGCCTTGATAAACCGATTTAATTTAGGCTTTCTTATCTAAATGATGATGAACACGCATACATAGCACACATCGCATCTGATAAAGGCTTCTCTTTATAGATTTGTTTTACAATGCCTTTATAAATTTCTTGTTATAGAGAAAATATAAGAATTTAAAAATGTCTTAAGGGTTTGTAGCGATGAGGGTTTCAATTTTGGGTAAACTATCCCTTTAACGCTATAAATAGTCGAATGCAAGATGCCCCATCTTTTACAGAGCGATCAGTGCTGTGAGGCATATTTAATGGCATTTATTTCAAAAACACATTACAAGCAGGGACAGATGCACCAAACGTGATTACAAAGATTTTATTCTGGTACATAGAGTGCACAGTGATGGTTTATACTGTACTGCCACTGGAAACGTGATTTCCACGCTTAAAATGCACCATAGATTGTGACAAAATTCTGTAGTATATCAAGTGTTCAGCAGTTCTTGAGTGAACTGATTTTATCCTTCCCTATGGGCTGGATTCCTCACGATTGTCCCACTACAGGAGTGTATGATTAATGTCTCCTATTCTCACACCCTGAGCATGAGGTGATGGTCTAGCTGAACAGGTCCGATCACACCCAGCCTCATCTAGTGGTGTATAGGGTTGTGACGGTGAGGACATTTTCCCACCGGTTAATCGACGTGTGACAACACAGGTAATACCGGTATCACCGCGGGGGCGTTCCCTCTTTTCCTCGCTTTCCTTTGCTTTTAAATAGCTTGTAAAAGCGGCGTGCGCATTTTACTTTCACTTTCAAATAGCAGCAATTCGGAGTAAAGCAATTGTTCGTTTGAATTTTCCCTCTTTTCCTTGCTTTCCTTCGCTTTTGAATAGCTTAAAAGCACTGTGCGCATTTTACTATACGAATTAGCGGCAGTTAGGCGTCAATTGCTTGAATGCAACAACAAAATACAACATCAAATTCACTTTAGCATATATATAAAACACAGAACTTTTATTAACAAAACAAATAAAAATACACCATGCTATAGGGCAGGCTATGCCTAATATAAAATAACAAATAACTTCCGTAAAGTTTAAATGTACAAAACTGGAAACAAGTAAACATGTATAATATATAACCAAATAAATAAGAAACGTAGAATGTTTATTAGCAAACGGAAAAAAAAAATTGGATGCACGGCATACACCTTGATGTCAAATAAAATAAATAAATGACACAAAGTTTAAATAAAGTAAAAATCAGCAAACAATGTGGAACCAATTACCGTATTGACCCGAATATAAGACGATGTTTTTTTCTTGGAAATACATCTGAAAAAACGCGGTCGTCTTATATTCAGGGTCTAGACTTTGACATGTCAATAATACACCCATAACAATAGGTGGCGCCAAATATGCATAAAACAAAAAAAGTGTGCCATGAAATACGTAATGTAAAGCATGTTGTAAAGATCGCGAGAAAAAACAAAAAGAGAAAGAAACCCTTACAGCTGCATGAGTCGTGACTGACACGTTAGCCTGATGGGACCAAACTCCTTTTGTTTTTAAAATATAAGACAGTACCCAGATTTGAAGACTACAGTAAGATTTAACTTCCACTGTTAATAAAGATTTTGGTAGCTACTATTATAATGGATAGCCTAAATTCCTAATTCCAGATGGGCTTACCTGTTTCTTTTTTTTTTTTTTTTTTTAATGGTATATCAAAAGTGTATATTTTTTTAAATGTGATTGTTGGTACATTTTACCAGTTTTTACCACACTTTCAAAACAAAAATTCAAATAGGAAAAATATGCAATATGAAAATAATTTAAGACAAAATGTGATTTACTGAGAAAAACAAGATTTGGTTTTTAAAACGCCTTTTTCCAAAAGGTACATCTGGAAAAAAGGGGGTCGTCTTATAATCAGGGTCGTCTTATATTCAGGCCAATACGGTAAATAAGAAACAAATGTTTAAAAAAACTTCCAAAATCACCATAGATAAACGGCAAAAGTCAACAGGCTTTTCAAAATCCAAAATATTGTCAAACAGGTGCTTTTGCATCTCGTTTCGAAACTAAATCATCCGTGATCGTCTTGTCTGTCTCACCTCACTCTTCTTGCCAGTCAGCTGGACTCACTCTCCTCACTGGAGAAACTAAATCTGATCTGTAATGCAACTGTCGTTCAACTGCATTGAGCAGCCGCGTTCAATTTTTAATTGTAGTGTCTGTTCTTTTACTGAACTAAATCATTTTTATTACAGTAAAAAATTAAAACGACGCTGGGTGTCGGTGCTGTGGTGGGAAAGTGACGTAACCGGTGTTGCGGCTTAACTCCGGTATCACCGTCAGCACCGTCTATCGCGGCAAGCCTGTATAATAGGAATTATGGGTAGTGAACGATGGGACTCTGATTAGAAATCCTGGTAGGTGTGTCTGGAAGCCTGTTCCTTCACTTCTGCAACCGCTGTCTGTGTTTTTGTGTGGGGGAGTTTGATCACAAGAGGAAAAGGGAAGAGAACACTTTCCAAAATCGTTTTGTTTTCAGTTTAAGCCTCTGTTGTTAGTGGTTACTCAACCCAAACCCCTTTACCGGTTCCTCCTCTCTATGTTAAAGATTTGTGACATTTGTCCTTTAGTGTACTCCGGTATTCACACACAAACCATGTTGGTTCTTGTCCGTGCAAAACTCGACATAACAATGCTAGGGTGTTGAGTGGTCACCAGGGTGTTGCTGTTTGCTTGCTAAGGTGTTCAGAGAGGTTATTTGCACTCTGCTATGCAGTTTCTAGCGTGTTCTGGCTGGTTGATTTTTCTCGGTCCTTCAGTGTAAGTCAGTGGGATTTTTTTTCACCCGTTCAATCATGAATATTAATAAAGCAAGCATGCCTAGTTAGCATTAAATCATTAATGTTACAGATATTAATACAAGTGAAAATTTTTTTGTTTTTTTTTTCTGTCAGCATTGTGCCCTTGAGCAACACACACTCTTTCTTTCAGTTCTGTGTTGTTGTGGCAGTGCAGGTGATTTTGGATCAGGTTGCTCAGGGGAGATGATATTTGATACCTGAGTTTAGCTGAAGATCTTCACTACACTGACCGCTTCTCAGATGACCTAATAACTAACACTTGTGCTCCATTCAGATGCATGGGTTACCAGTATTGGGCGTTGTTAAAAGATATGAATTGAAACCATGAATGTACAGAGGATGATTACACATTTGTTAATCATATTTCAATGGTAGAAGTGGTTTGGCGCACCTGGTTATGCCCATCCAGCATTTTTGAATTGTAAATGTGGCATTAAAGGGGTCATATGATGCAATTTCCAGTTTTCCATTCTTTTTGGAGTGTTACAAGCTGATTGTGATTAGATAAGATCCCTGAAGTTGCAAAGAGATGTTCAAAGAGATATTCTTTATCAAAGTTACGACTCTGCCACGCCCCCTAAAACGGCTCTTTCGACACACGCCCCCACAATATCTACCTCACTATGTGGAAAAATTAGCATAATGCCGCCCAAATGGGTGCACGCAAAAGAAAGAAGGCTTGGTTTCAGTAACCGCAGTTAGTGTTTTAGCAGCCATGTCAGGGAGACGCTGTGTTTCAGAGCGAAAGCAAAATCACTTTATTTGGCCTTCCAGAAGTAGATGCTGTTAGGAATCTTTAAGATTACTTACAACAGAACCGCAATGCATTTTATGGATGACCGTTTTCATGAACCTTAGAGAGGAGGTAATTCTGACTTTGCTATGACAATCTGGCGCTTCTGATCAGCTACTGTTTTGTTATTAGTTTTGCTATTGACTTCAAATGCGGAGTCTTGTGCTGTGTGTTTGTGTTTGTGTGTGTGTGTTTGTGTGGTGTGTGTGTGTGGTGTGTGGTGTGTGGGTGTGGTGTGTTTGTGTGTGTGTGTGTGAGAGACAGGTCACAGCTGTTATAACCGTGGCTTGTGTACTGCAAACACATACAGCTTCATCACTGTGTCTGTTCCCCTTTCGGGCTTGAACTGATGGTAAAACTAATGACATTATTTACTGTCTTTACATTTATTTTGAAAAATAAAGCTCGCGATTATGGTAAGGAGCGTACATTTCCGACGAGTGCTTGCTGTGTTCGGCCAATCACAATGCACTGGGTCAGCTGGCCAATCAGAGCAGACGGAGCTTGCCGGATGGAGCATCTTTGTGAGAGGCGGGGCATATATGACCTACAATAATGTACATTATTTGAAAAATAATGTACAGTATTTGAAAAATGTGTTTTTCTGTTACACCAAATACACAAAATAATGATCTTTAAAAAAGCATCATATGACCCCTTTAAGCTAAAAATTTTCATGCACAAAAATACAGTTTAGAATTTCTACACATGTATAAGGGGTCATGGTTGGTAAATGTTTACTGTTATTTTTGTTTGGGTTTAGTGTCCACAGTTCAAATCATTTTTGGGACCTCTGTATTTTTAAAAAGAGGCCATATTGTACGTTTCACCTCTGAATTGGCTATTTTCCACCCTTTTTTTTTTTTGAGTTACGCTGTCTACACCAGATGTGTCTGGTGCGGCAAGTCACAACCTGACCAAATGAAATCCCTCCCAGTATAGTAAGCAATTAGAATAATAAACAAATAGACGGCTAGAGGCTTTAATTTAATAGACACCCATTTTTAAGTTCAGGACACCTTCTTCAGTCACTTCCTCCTTTCCATCTAGTAAGGATTTTGTTTAGAAATATCTATTTTTTTAATTGATAGATATGTTTTACCCCCAATATATTTAACTATTGACTTATTTAAAAATGGATCACCTGAATGTATTTTAGAATTTCCGTCTTTTAATAACTTTTTGTTAATTGTATACCTTGTGTAATCTATTCTGAGATCGTCATGAAAATAGCCTTGATGCTGGCAGGGCGTTAAAAAGTGAATAAATAAATACATTTAACTATTGTCTGACAAGTCATAGTGAGGATGTTGTGTTTAAATTGTATGGGCTATAACTGAAATCATAGTTTTGTAATTTCATAACACTACTGTTCAAAAATTGATTGACTACCCTCATTCTGCATATTTGACACTATTAACTTGTCCATCAGAATATTTGTTAATTAACGAATAGGTCTTTAGTGGTCAAACTCCTCATATGTTAATGTGCTAATGGTTATGACACAACTGATTTCTGAACGACCTAGTTTTTGCAGCTTAGTTTCTATAAACGGT
Source organism: Sinocyclocheilus anophthalmus (assembly GCA_018155175.1). NCBI lineage: Eukaryota > Metazoa > Chordata > Actinopteri > Cypriniformes > Cyprinidae > Sinocyclocheilus > Sinocyclocheilus anophthalmus. The sequence goes on from JADLZN010006169.1 coordinate 656,116, forward strand.
CTGTGTGGACTAGAGAGAGAGTTGTGAATGCTTTGGCTACATAATACACGTATCTCCAGTCTGTGACATTCCTTAGGATGGAAAAGGTTTTAACATCCATGTTGCTACTGGTCTCCAGGCGCGTAAGTCTGGGATTTCTTGGGAGTCAGGGAATGTGCTATCTGTTGTTGCTGCTCCATACTCAACCCTCTCACACGGCTTGAGGGCAACGACTTTACCATATAATGTTTATCACAGCAGCATTCTGCTTGCAATCCACTATCCACAAGTAGTTCAAGAAGTCTATTTTGAAGAGTTCATGTCGCAATATTAGAATTTCAGTAAGGGTCTTACAGAGATAGTTCACCCAAAAAAAATTTACTCATGACTTTTCTTCTGTAGAACATAAAAAACATTTTTTTAAAAAAAGCTTTTTGTTTTTGTCCGTACAATGGAAGTCAGTGGGCTCCAATGTAGGTTCCCAACATTCTTCAAAATATATTTTGTGTACATTTTTCAAATACGTCTTTGGTGAATCTTGAGTAAATGTTCTGTAAGTTCTGTAAAATATTTGTGTAATCATTTCAGAGTTTCATTTGTTATCATTAAATTGTACATATCATATATTGACATTTTATAGGCCACCATGCTCTCTAGATATGCATATAGTGACCACAACTCCTGACCGCCTCCGAACCTCTGTTGTGATGGAGTCCACGAGTAAAGCTCCAAGGAGTGAACACATTTCTGCTGGGTAGATGATATTTGAGAATGTCTCTATCCTGGGTTGTCTTTTTGACCTTGCTCTGAAGTATCAAACCCAAAAAAAGAAGTCAGCAGCTTGTATTTTTCCCAGCAAGAAAATGTGCTTTTTCCGTTTTTGTTTTCTGTTGTACAAGAGTGTTGTGTTGATCTCTGGCTGTAAAACATGCATCTTCACGGAGGGTTTTAGGTTTTTTTTGCGCTTGGGAATAATTGACATATTTCAAATGTAATTTTTAAGTTCAACACTGCTTATTCTATCATATAGGCCGCTGGTTTTTCAGGTCGATCTTTATTTTGGGATTTACGAAATTGGCCAAATATCTCGGTTTGTATTTCATGTTCTGGATATGCTCGTCCACCCCCCATCTCTTCCCCTCAGCACACACATGCGTTCATAAACACATCCTCCTCTCAAACAGAACACTGTTTTAGTGTGAGCTTCATCCTTCCAGAGCGACAAAGCCTGTCTTGTTTGTCGTCTGAGCTCATGGCGTTCACAGTCTGCCAGCTGCACAATGATCCTGTCAGAGCCGTAACATAGTGGTTAACACACATGCTAATACGAGTAGCCTAAGTTTGAGTCCAGATAGCATAATTTCCTAAACCTATCAGCCTGCATTATTTCAACAGCAACAAATTACTGGTAAAAACCGACATTACCCATGATTCTGCAAAGGAATTCCGCCAATGTGGGAACTGAAAAGAGCAAATCACACCAAAATAACTCTTTAGCGCCTGCTCACTCTCATGATGCACTGTGAATGGCGTAATATAGTCAGTCTTCCTATGCTTTGAATCTACTAAATATATGAAGAGTTCTTGCAAAAACCGATAACTCAAATTTTTTTTTTTTTTTTTTTTCCAGAAATCACGTTTTTTTTATTGCGCATTCCAAGTAATATCAATCAAACTGCATTTGGGTTGTTTTGTTTAATATAATACTTAAAACCAAATACAGCAAGTACCAAATTAAAGTTCATTGAAGTATGTTTTTTTTTTTTTTACATATTAAAAGTTTGTTTTATAGCAAAAGCAGATAACTCCAACAGTCGTTTTTTTTGGCAAAAGCAGATAACTGTTATAGTTTTTAAAAAAACACTTTTTTTTTTAATCTTTGTAATCTCCTCAGATGACAATGACAAATGTTGTTGTTGTTGTTTGGACATAAACTGTTATGACTTGATACACCGCAATCCGCTTTGAGGCTTTTCCCCTCACGCACTGTAACGGTTGGCGCTTGCTATTGGGGCAAGGTTCCGTGGAAACCGTTTTCAGTATTTTATTTTCCTTGTTTTTTCGCGTCCAAGTTCGTCTGAAGAGATATCACAGGTTCAATCAAGTTCGTCGTAAATGATCCATATTCCTCGCTCACATTTAGTCAGGCTTTGACGAACTCGCTCCTCAGTCTAGGGGGCACACAGTCTTTTCAAGTGAAGGAGTTAGCCTTGTCGACCTGACGCTACAATGGAGGCTTATCGGGCTCTGGTTTCATAAAACAACAAGGGCGTCTTGTCGGCTTCATTCTGCAGTAAACTTTCGTGAACGGTTGTCTTCCCGCAGATGGCACATTGAAAGTGGAAAAACACCGCTTTTTGAGCTAAAACTGTTTAGTGGTTCGATCGCCGATCGCTATATGTAGGAGATTAATCACTGTGGGCAATCAGCTCATTTTTGTGGGAGAAATAGTGGCTTTTATGCGGTTTTTTTTTTTTTTTGCAAATGACTCTTGATACATATAGATAACATTATAGTTAGCTCTATGGTAAAAATACTTTCATGGTAACCAGGGCTGTATAAAAGTGGACTGATGTTGCTCTAGTGCTTAAAGTTGAACAAGCTCTCAGTTGAAGCAAATGAGTGCATGATTTTAAAGCACTGACCTTGACAAAGACCTTGCTTGTTACGATTTCTCAACAGGGAAAGCTGCATCTTATTCCCAGGAGGCATTTGCACCTCTGTCAGAGCAGGAAGGCTGAGTGGAAAATGGAAACTGGAACAGGAATTTGTGCCCCTTAGGCGCAGGCAATTTGACAGTAGGCAGTATAAAGGCCAACAAGTACCATCTATAACTTAAAGCAGCCTGTGCAGACAACAGAAGAACTCAGTAAGACCTACAGAAGAAGAGGAATACTATCGCATACTTGGAGGAAAGTAAAGAACAACACAAAGTGAGTGAAGGACAAAAATCACAGCTAAAGCTTGTGTGGTGTTGAACGTAGTAAATCCCAAAGTCATTTTATTTTTTGTTCGTTCTCCCTTCATGCCTCGGCTGGTCTCATCTCGTTCCTCTAGAGATGAATGTTGAATGGGGAAGACATGTCTTCCATCATCCTGCGGCAGGTCCTTTCGTTCGGCAAACCAAACGGAGTGGGGAATCGTCTGGGTTTATTCCGTCATCACGTTCCTGCCCTGGTACCTGCTCTCCGGAGCCAGCGGGAGCCAGGCCCATGCTAAACGAGTCAAAGCGCGCTCAGTGAGTACAACAGTGGGATTCATTCAGCAGATTCATTCAAAAACTGGGCATGCCGTTTTTAAAATAAGTCTCTTATCCTTAGCAAGACTGCATTTATTGGATAAAAAAATAAAGAAATATTGAATATTATTACAATTTAAATAGTGCTGTCAAGCGATTAATCACGATTAATCACATCCAAAAATAAAAGTTTTGGGTTAGGATATGTGTGTACTGTTATATTATTTATGTATAAAAGCAATATTGAATACACACAACACACACACACACACACATGCATGTAAATATCTAAGAAAAATGTGTTGTTTATAAATAATAATAAATTATATGAATGTAAATATATACATGTAGCCTAAATATTTTCAAAATATCTATTGTTTGTGTTTATATATACATAATAAATGTGCACATATATTATGTAAACAATTATTTTTTTTTGATTAATCGCGATTAATTGTTTGACAGCACTAAATTATAAGTAACTGTTTCTATTGTAATATGTTTAAAGGTGTAATTAATTCCTGGGATGGGCAAAGCTGAATGTTTCAAGCATCATATATATCCTGCTAGCAGTGTCACTGGATCCTTCTTAAATCATTCTAATGTGCTGATTTGCTTCTCAAGAAATATTTATTATTATTATCAATGCTGAAACCAGTTGTGCTGCTTAATGGTTTTTGTGGAAATCATGATACATTTTTTCAGGAATCTTAAAAAAATTCAAAAGAACAGTTTGTTTGAGGTACAAAATGTTTTGTAACATAAATGTCCTTACTGAAACTTTTCAGTTTAATGAACCATTGCTAAATATAGAAGTCATATTTTAATTGGAGAAAAAAAAACTTACTGATGGGGCCGGGCAACCTTTTGAATAGTATTGTACCTCAACACATAATACATGCAAAAGACAATAATTCAACTGAGATTATCGCAGTTTATTTTAGATTAATGGAGAGATTTGAGTCACTTTCATTACTGATCAACGTCATTTAATGAAATTGCTGGTTACAAATATGATGAATCAGGCCACAAGTGGGTTTGCACTTTCTTGCAATAGTGTTCCCTGGCACATTTTGTCACCCTGTGCTTGTCATCCATGTCCAGATCTTTCCCCGTGACCTCATTCTGATCTCCTGTCCTGTCAGGTCAGCAGGAATCCGGCAGGGCCATACAGGGCTGTGAGCAACCAGCTGAAGCTAGTGTCCCTGCTGCATGAGGGGGTGGATACTTTGGATAAAGTGTTTGAATACGCTGTAGTACACTTCCCTCAAAGAGACTGCCTCGGCACTAGAGAGGTGCTGAGCGAGGAAGATGAGATACAGCCTAACGGCAAGGTCTTTAAGAAGGTGAGACACACACACACACACACAATCGACTCTCAAGAGGGCTTTGAACTTTGTTCCAGGTTCAAACTGGGCAGCGTGATTCTTTTAATGAATTCTCAATCTGGCAGTCAATTCTACATATTAAATTGGCAGGTATTATCCAGCATTAGTTGCGCATTAGAGTTGGGCCATCACGGATGTTAAGTACTGATACCACCCCACACCCCCTTCCCCAACAATCTGCGCTACACATGCCCAGTTCCGTGTTCGGAAAGGAAATGAAGTGTACTACGGATACCCTAAAGGCATTTGTTGCCCCAAAACGGCGTCGGTCTGAGGACCGGGACCCCTGCCCGGCATCATGTTGTATGTCTCCCTAAATCAGAGGAGGCACAGACACACCCAGTTTAGTTCTTGCAGTCTCTACTAACGAACTGATGGGTGGAATCAGGTGTGTTAGATAAGGGAGATATACAAAATGTGCTGGGCAGGGGGTTTCCTCGCAGGACAGTTTGGAAGCCGAAAGAAAACATCCAAAAAAATTCGCCACACGGACGCAAAAAGGCCACTGCCCTCAAGGGAATGTCAATAGGCTTTATCGGAGGATTTGGTAGTTGTTAAAAATTTATTTCAATACTTTTTTCTCCACGGGGCAATTATTTGTGGTAACTGTATATAAATTGTGGCATCATGGAGGCCGTTTCTATGAAACCAAGACCGAGCTTTCCATTGCGCAGCTACCCCACTACCCGACCCCCCCGCCGCCCCCTCCCGCCCCCCCCACTCCGCAAACCTCTTTTTACTTTCACTTTCACTTTTGAGATTCGCGATAACAAGGACTCTATACTATGGAGCCGCAGTACTTACCTCACATTTGACAAGATTAGATGTTTGTAATTGGTGCTCAGGATCTGCAAATCATTCCATCAGTGCCATCGTCCTCAGTCATCTCTCCTTTCTCTGTTTATGTGGTAAGTGAACTTTAATGTACTGTAATGCAACAGGCTACCGATAGCAAGAGGCTAACCTTTTAGTGGCTCCATATAACGCGTTATTTGTTTCACACTTCAGGCACACCCCTAACCCCGCCCCCGCCCAACGTCCTGATGTCATCGGCCGATCACGATGTTCTGCACTTGGCAGACGATCGGTGCCGATGGTTCCAATGTTGGTAAGACATCGTCCCACCCTAGTTTCCTATAGTATATGTAATCCCTTCAGGTCACAATTGGTCAAGGAAAAGGCGGAAGAGACTTTCTTCTTAATTGACAAAATAGTAAGCTGTCATTGTGGAAACCGAGGACAGAAAATTAAACAATTTGCATTTGCTCATGTATGTCATGGCATTTTTGATGAGGCGCATAAGACGTTAATTTTTGCTCACCAAAACAGTCCAAAACACGTCCTAAAATAGGGCATTAATTAATTAATTGTTGTTCATTTTTCATGCTTATTTGATCTACAAATACTAAAACAATAATACAATAACATTAATATTGTGAAATATTGTTACAATTTAAAGTAACTTTTCTATTTGAATCTATTTAAAAATTTAATTTATTCCTGTAATGGCAAAGCAAAATTTTCAGCATCATTACTCCAATCTTCAATGTCACATAATCCTTCAGAAATCATTATAATAATTATGCTGATATCTGCTCTCAAAAAACTTTTCTTATAATCAATGTTGGTAAAAAAAAAAAAAAAAAAAGGGTTGTGGCTGGGGCTCAACGAAAGAAAGTTTTTGTAAAGAATTAAAACATAGAAAGTTTGAAAGAATCACGCGTTTATTTTGAAATCTATAATTTAATTTTATTATTCTTCCTAATATGTAATTTACTAGTCACTTTTGATCGGTGTCAATTTGATGTAAACATTAAAAAATGGGGGGGGGACAAAAAAAAAAAAAGAACATCCTTAATGAAATACAAGTATTACTTTATTTTATGTTTTAATTTTTTTAAATTAACGACATTGCAACAGTAGTGTAAGGGGCAAATAAAAAACAGATGTAGGCTTTTGTGTGTACAAAGACCTTTTTTATACCCTTGGAAAACACAATAAACACATACTTACACAATATTCAAGTATATGTAGAGTTTTTCTATGGTTAAGGGACCGGATCCCAAGAGAACTCGCTCACAAATTCTCTTGAACTCCAGAGGAAGAAGTTCAGTGGCCATCTCTCTCTGTAAACTGTTTTTATCTCTGGCCTGTTGTTGTCCAGAACTGTTTACATGAAACCGAAAAGAAGTCACATGCCACTGTGAAAGCTTCTGGGAATTTTAAGACAATGCAACTCTGACTCCTCTGTCTTTCTCTCTAGGTGATTTTGGGAGATTATAACTGGTTGTCGTATGAAGACACTTTCCATCTATCTCAGAGGTTTGGAAGCGGGCTGGCTGCACTGGGTCAGAAGCCTCTTTGTAACATTGCTGTTTTCTGCGAGACTCGTGCAGAATGGATCATAGCGGCGCAGGCTTGCTTCATGTACAACTTCCCCTGTGAGCAATTAAATCACATACACACAGAGTACTGTCTGCTGCTTTATGCTGACTAGGAGAGAATATAGCACTGCTGTAGTACTAGATGAAAGACAGCATCACACTGAAATCAGAACTGTTTTTCTTTCACGTCGTTCAAGCAGGCTGAGACACTCATGGCATGGCTAGCATGGAAATTGGATTTTCATCAATTTCATAGCAAGGGGGGGGGGGGGTGTTAGGCTATACTATACTATGGGCCAATAAAAAAGAAAAAAAAAAAAAACAAAAATAATTATGGGGCGTGCAGTTTACTATCAACTTGCGGCCAAGTCGCCGCAAACCCTTTTCATTTGGTCATTAAAAGAACTGACTGTCAGTATTTATAAGACGTGTCAGTGGAAAATTATGCTGAAAAGGGGCGTGACCCTTTTATTTTTGGATCTCACCTTAGTGAAAATGCATTTGTAAGTTTCCCTTTTGATCTGTAAATTTACTGGAGGAGAGTATGTAAATGAATCACGCAATGCGATTTACTAAGATTTGCACTCGTTAATTCACTGGTATTTGTGGCACTATTTAACGCCCAAGAAAGCATGCCTTATAGTAGACGGTAATGTGCGGCTGCTCGTTGAGTAGATGGGCGGCTGTCATTATGGTAAGATGAGATTTATACATCTTGACTTAATTGTGGGGCGCATTGTTAGTAAAAATCACACATGCCGGCAGAATATTTCCTTTCGCATCAGGGCACTTTTGGAATTGCACTCTTGCGCTATTTTGCCCTGTTTAGTAAATCTGGCCCTATAAGTATGCAAGATTTGAATTAGTGCAAAGGTATCTGGATTTATTTATTTTTTGTCCATCTGTGCATGCTTTTTTTAGAGTAGTTTTGGAGGGTCAACAGTAATGTTACTGAAAATAAAATGATTATTACTGTTATTATCAAATACTTGGCCTTTTATTTTATAGTACAATTTTATCGAAATTGAAATATATTTCTTAATTGGTTTATTTTTTATTTTAATTTATACATTTTAGATAATAGTAAAATACAAATATTTATTTATAAATTATTACTATTGTTGTATGTCATATAATGATACTTTCTTAGCTATAGGCATATTCAGAGTCTCTATTATATTATTATTAAATACTCTAGTGCTCTTTATTTAGCAGTACAAGGTTTTAATGAAATGTCCATATATGTATTGATGTTTTGTAATGTGAAATCGGACAATTTATAAATTATTATTATCATGTAATAATGCTATTATACTAATAATTCATTGCTGCTTGATTATTACATACTACGGCAGCTTTTTATTAACAGTTATCAATTTGTAGGTTTAACTGTAAATAGTATCAAAATAAAATATAATATATTATTATTATTATTATTATAATGGAATGAATTACTCTATACATATACATATTTTATATATTATTCATACTATTAATAAATGTATATAATACTAATTATTAAAATATAAATCCGTTTCTTATAGAATTATTATATTTGAGCAAGTACTATTTAATTGAGATGGTTATTTTTTTATTTCCCAATGTGTTTTATTTACATATAATTATAAATATTTATAAATAGATCAATGATTGCTATTAAATCATATTTAGCTTATATTTTATAGTACAATTTAATTGAAATAGTAATATAATTCTGTACTGATCTAATTTTTAACATGTAAATAATAGGATAAAAATATGTATAAAAATTATTGTTATTATTATTATTATTAATAACTGTTATTTATTATATGAATATTCTCTTACTGGCATATTCCAACCATAACCGTTCATTTTGAAGTATAAGTTTGGCAAGTGAATGAATTATTTGTGTGTAGGCGCTGCCTCTCATATCTCTCCTTCACTGCGTTCATCTATTTAAAGGCATTCAGTTGTAACTCAAATCTAAATGCTTGTTCTTTCTCTGTGCCTCAGTGGTGACTACTATACTCTGACACTGTGAGGATGTGCGGATTGTTGGGGGGGGGGGTGGTGGGGGGGGGGGGGGTTGGATGTTTAATTGTGCTATAGGGCTCATGGTCTAACATGAGACTGAGATCACACACATTATCACCAGCAAAGACCTGCTGCAGAGCCGCCTCAAGGTGAAAACACGGCACAGGCCATATATCAGACACACGACACACCAGTGAACTCATCAGCTATCAAGAGCTGCTGTCACTCATGGGGGCCCCTCTCTAATCATCACTGGCACACTACATACAATCTCAGGCCGTTAATATTCTGATGGGATGTCGGGCCAGACTGATGGCACATTATAGTGGTTGATAAAAGGCGCCACCAGGTTGGGCGCTGATCCCGCTCCCCAGAGGCATCATGGTCCATTCAACATAGCGGGCTGTGGGCATGGACAAGGTCGCACAACTGAGACCTTGAAAATAGTAGTCTCAAGTAAAAAAGGGCAAATACGGCTTTGTTTGAAATGTTTATATTTGCATGATGCATATGGTTTTGCATACTACTTTTAGTATTAAGTATATACTAAACAGTCCAAACCACCTAGGGCCTTGGTTTCGCCAAGAACAGAGGCCTCTTGCTTGGGGTTCTTGGACGAACATCTTTTGTTGTGTACTAACACAATAAGGACAGAAAGAGCTGTAAACATAGATTGTTGAGGGAAAAATGAAAGACCGGCTAGGGATCTTCCTGTTCAGATGAAAAGACGACTTTTGAGGCATAGCGGGGGGGGGGGAGGCCTGCATTGTTGAGTAGGCCGCACACGCAATCAGGCGGTGGCAGCCTTTGTGTCAGATAAGAGCAAGTGTTTAGAAAAGGCCTCTGGAGATAAGACAGGGAGATGTTATCATTATTAGAGAAGGATTTCTCTGTTCAAAAAGACTGAGATAAAAGGTTTAGACATTTCACTGGGGCATTAGACCTTTGTTTTTTTTATGTGTTGCCTGTCTAACGCTCGCACATAAAACAGAGATTTCAAATCCGAGCACATTTACGGGTGCCAGTGGTTTTACATTAGCTTGGGCAGATTTATGACTTTTGTTTTGGACTGAGAGGGTTTGTGCAGTGCAAAAAATCTTGGCTGCAAGTTTCCAATAAAAAAGTTTATTTTAGAAAGTAGTAGTTATTTTAGAGCACTTCTGTCTGGAATGCCACAACAACATGGCCGCCTGCCTCTAATGAAGCGATGTGAATGTGTGTTTCTCTGTGTGCAGTAATAATGTCCCGCAGGCAGCCTGTCCCGTCTGATATCGCAGTGATCATGTACACCAGCGGCTCTACAGGCATTCCTAAAGGAGTCATGATCTCCCATAGCAACATCATCGCTGGCATCACCGGCATGGCTGAACGCATTCCTAACCTGAAGTGAGTTTCTCTGACACGCGCTCATGTCTCACCAGCTGTGTTTCCATCACCCTGGTTTTTTTGCACATTTTGAAGCATCGCATCAGAAACGAGTAATGGAAACACCAAATTTCGGAAATTCGCAAAAAAAATAAAATAAATTATGCTCATTTGAGGTGTTTTTTGACTTGTGCAAAAAAAGGTTAATGCGAATAATGGGAGATGAAAACACATTTTGCGAAAAAATTGCACAAAAAAAATGTGTACCGACTCCAATCTTTTGAATGGTAGGCTATATGTATAATGTTACACTCTTAAAAATAAAGGTGCTTCAAAAGGTTCTTCAAGCGATGCCATAGAAGAACCATTTTTGGTTCCACAAAGAACCATTCAGTCAAAGGTTCGTTAAGAACTCATCTCTTCTTACCGTTTTAAAGTCTGAAGAACCTTCCTTTCAACCACTAAGAACCTTTAGTTCAACATAGAACTGTTTCTTCAGATTGTCTAAAGGTTCTTTATGGAACCATTATACAAAAAGGTTCTTCCTTGGCATCGGGTGGCGTGAAGCACCTTTATTTTTAAGAGTGTACAAAAGCTTTTTATTTCAGATAAATGCTGATCTTTGGATCTTTCTATTGGATCTTTCTTACTGTTTGTGCCAAAAAAGGTGTGACTGTGGGGGTATTGTGGGGGATATGTATGAATACGCCTATGTAGGGGGTCACACTCATCATTCACATCTTTTTTGCGATAAGAAAAAACAAAATAAACCGTCAGTGTTCCGACAATATCGTGTGTCTGGGTTCTTTTGCATTAAATCTATGCTTATTTGATCGCATTGGCCCTGGTTCGGACAACGTCTCTTCCCACTCTTTTATGAACACACTTGACTTGACTTGGCCAAAAAATCGCGGGGGATGAATTTACGTTTTATTAAAAAGTGTTTCCGTATTCTACACTCGTGGCGCGTGCACACATTAGGATAGGTTAGATAGGCCTGCCTCCGCTGCGAGTCCCTATCAAGCACTTTACAGATTCAACTACTCTCTTCTTCTCCTCCTGCCTTGCTCTTTAGCCCGCATCACTCACCGCAGCGCTAGCCTGTTCTTGATAAAGCTGCTGTGAAAATGTGGGAAAAGCCGATGAGGAAGAAGTTGGGGTGATGTGATCTTTATATAGGCGGAGCAAAATACTTCATCGCTCCATCTAAAGTGCATTGTGATTGGATGTTTACACTGTCAATACAGGAGACAAACCAATGGGCCACTGGCTGCTCGCTGTCCATGCGTGATGGTCCTTGCCAAACAAAAAAAAAACTTCTGTCGGCCCCCTTAGTGCGTCGGCCCACCGGGAAAATGCCCGATTACCAATCTAGCCCTGCGCCGCATTTATTGTGTTGTTATAGGGCTAATATTAAATATTATATTCAGTCATAGATTTCTCGTTTTCAAATGCGATATTCCAATTTTGCGCATACGTTAAATTCGCAACTTTGGGTGGAAACCTAGCTACTGTCTGCATTCACCTTTCTCTCTCTATCGCCCTGTCTCTCTGTTTTTATATTTTCCAGCATTTTTCTGTCTATCCATGGATTTCTGTTGTTAAATAGCTAATCTCCATTAATCTCTATTGTTCTATTGGCAGTACTTCATTTTATGTCTGAATAATGAACTAGCATGCCCTACTAATACAGGTTTTAAAGCAGAAAGCTGGTCACGGCAATATGATTAATTGGTAATCAGAATTAAGTTACCTAGGAAGCAAACCTGTTTGTTTTTTAAAAGCGCAAATGTTTTCAACATGATAATAATAATAATACGTTTCTTGAGCAGCAAACCAGTATATCAGAATGACTTTACAATATATATTTAAAAAGTTATTTTAAATTGTTATAATATTTCAGAATATTATTGTTTTATTTTACAGAATGCATCTTTGGTAACCCAACTAGTTTAACAACAATCAACATTGCCAAACTTTTGATTGCTACTGTTCATTTAAATCTTTAAAATCTCATGCAATGTTGAACCACAATTACTCATACTGGAATGTATTACAGAAAACTTCATGCAAGTGTTCTTAATGACTTATAAAAGTAAGTTATAATAAAATGACTTGTTTATTGTTCCAAAATGTGACACTTGACATTAGAAATATATTTTTTTTAAAGCTGTGCTTGTGCTATCCTCAACATTTTCATGTTTTCTTTGTCTGTGTGACTGATCACTGGCCTGCCAAATCATCTGAAATGTTTGTTTAGATGTTTATAAAAGATTTTCCGTTAACACTCTTTGTTTATTGTGGCAGTGAGAATGACACCTACATTGGCTACCTGCCACTTGCTCATGTCCTGGAGCTCAGCGCTGAGCTGGTGTGTGTGTCACATGGCTGCCGGATTGGATATTCGTCACCTCAGACTCTTGCTGACCAGGTACAAACGCACACATGAGTCATGCTATTGTGCCATCATCACCATGGCAAGCTCTTTTACAATCTCAGAATACTTCAGATTGCCAAAGCATTTGCATCATAACTGCAGACAATCATAACACATCCCTGCATCTTGAGGAAACATTTTTGCTTTTTTTTTACATTTTGTCCTTTCCCCACAGTCATCTAAAATCAAAAAGGGCAGTAAAGGAGACACCAGTGTGCTCAGACCAACACTGATGGCAGCCGTCCCTGTAAGAAACCTCAAGTTCACACAAACACACAGCTCTTAAGGTTGATAGAGATGTTAATTATTTCTCTGTGTGTAGGAGATTATGGACCGTATCTATAAGAATGTGATGACTAAAGTTGAAGAGATGAGCAGTGTGCAGAAAACTCTCTTTGTTCTGGCATACAACTACAAGATGGAGCAGATCTCCAAAGGATACAGCACGCCGCTCTGTGACAGGTATAAAATGAATGCTGCTTATAATATTAGCCAAGTGATTTCATTTAAACCTCGCTGGGTTTGTTTAGAAGCAGTACTGTTTTCTCTGTTATAATTATAATGTCTAATTGTATCTTGTTCTGCAGGCTTGTGTTCAGAAAGGTTTGCTCGTTGCTGGGCGGTAACACGCGTGTGCTGTGGTCTGGCGGAGCTCCTTTATCTGCAGCTACTCAGCGTTTTATGAACATCTGCTTCTGCTGTCCTGTGGGACAGGGCTATGGCCTCACCGAGACCTGCGGAGCCGGGACCATCAGCGAGTGTAAGCATGAGATTCACTGAGCTGGGCTCGGGCAGTTAGGAGTGAATCTAGAATCAGCGGTTTTATTATAAAATAAAACTAAAATCAAACGATTCTGTCTATCCTTGGATTTTTAGTTGTTAAATAGCTAATCTCCATGAATCTCCATTCATTGCTTTATTAGCAGTGCTTCATTTTATGTCTGAATAATAAATTAGCAGGTCCAAGTTAATTTATCCATGACCCTGACTTAATGGTAATGTACACCAGTGTTTAAAGGTGTTTTTGTTTTGTTTAATTTTTGGAACAAAATGAAAAAAAAATATTTTCAACAAGAATGACACTGAAGACTGGAGTAGTGACTGTTGAAAATGTAGCTTTGCAGTAATTGAAATAAGGCTGAAAAAATGAAAAGGAATGAATGAAAAGCTAACTAAAATAAGTAAGTCGTATTACTAAAAGTGAAATAAAAAAGCTAAATAGAAATATTGAAAATCTAATTAAGACAAAATAACAGTTACTAAAATGTAAACGAAAATGAAAATATAAAAATAAAAAGCACTTCAAGATATTAATAAAAACTATAATAGTAAACAAATATAATAACACTGGACTCATGACAAGAATAATGGGACTAAAAGAAGAGTATGTTACTAAAAATCAAAGTCTTGACTGGTAATGTGCAGGAAGTTCTAGAATTAAAAGGTGAGTCAGCACTTTAAATTAAGGGTGTGTATTCTAGTATTAAAATAAAAAGCAGGTTACAGTGTTGTCACGGACATGGAAAACCTGATATTAGGAGACATCATAGACATTATTACATAAATGTCATTATCATGTTCTGCTCTGAAATATTTCATCGGCTAGAAATTGCTTTTTGAGTGCAGTCTTTTTGAAATAATTTTTAAAATCCTTATCCAGCAATCACAAAAGACTAGGGAAAAGTAATGGGAATTTATGAGTCAGCAGGTATGGGAATCTTGGGATTAATATATTTTAAATTAGTGGTAAGAGGTCTTAAAAAAAACCTGGGATAATATGCTGGGTTGATCCGACTATTCATGTGACTACTGCAGTAATAATAGTAAAGGGAGGGGAAAATACAGTTAGAATTGAAAGAAAATGACAAACCACACCTTCAAATCCGGTGACATTAAATGAATGCTTCTGAATAAATGAATGTGTTAAATTGCATAAGTGTGCTAATACGGTGTATGTTTGTCTAGTGTCTGATTACAGCACTGGACGTGTTGGAGCTCCTCTGGTGTGTTCAGAGATCATGCTGAAGGACTGGGAGGAAGGCGAGTTCGACTTTTTCACTGTCAACACTCATGATGATGTTCATTGGCTGCTATTGGTTTTTTCTTTATCATAATTAAAGTATGATGAGAATTTAAATATTATAAAATAATGTCCATTTAAATATTTTTCTCTTTTTTGCCATAGGTGGTTATTTCAGCACAGATAAACCAAACCCACGAGGAGAGATTCTGATTGGTGGTCCCAATGTCACCATGGGTTACTATAAAAACGAGCAGAAGAACCGAGAGGACTTCTTTGTGGATGCAAACGGCCAGCGCTGGTTCTGCACTGGAGACATTGGAGAATTTCACCATGATGGCTGCCTCAAGATTATCGGTGTGGGGAGATATACGTACACACAGACTTGAACAAAATATCAGAGCTATTTTCTCCCAAAAATGAAAATTCTGTCATCGTGAAAATCATTTACTCCCACTCCACTTGTTCCAAATCTGTATGAGTTTCTTTCTTATGTTGAACACAAAAGAAAATATTTTGAAGAATATCTGTAACTAAAAAATTGATGGTAGCCATTGACTTCCATAGTACTTTTTTTTCCCATTCTATGGAAATCAATGGCTACCGTCAG
This sequence comes from Sinocyclocheilus anophthalmus, assembly GCA_018155175.1. Taxonomy (NCBI): domain Eukaryota; kingdom Metazoa; phylum Chordata; class Actinopteri; order Cypriniformes; family Cyprinidae; genus Sinocyclocheilus; species Sinocyclocheilus anophthalmus. The sequence continues at coordinate 671,553 of JADLZN010006169.1, forward strand.
TTATTACATACAGGTTTGGAACTATTTGTTGGTGAGTAAATGATGGCAGAATTTTGGTCACTTTTTTGGTTGAACTATCCCTTTAAGTCTTATCATAGTCATTTCTACGTAGGTTCCTCTAACTGGTTGTGGCATGTGTGTGTACTGTAGATCGTAAGAAGGACCTGGTGAAGTTGCAAGCTGGTGAATATGTGTCTTTGGGAAAAGTGGAGGCTGTGCTCAAAAACTGCCCGCTCATTGACAACATCTGCGCTTATGCCAACAGGTGAGTGCACATAAGAAACATGCATTCATAAATGCTGTATAGTGTTTTAACTGAGATGTATAAATGTTTCCATCTCTTTACACAGTGATGAGTCTTATGTGATTGGGTTTGTGGTGCCCAATCAGAAGCAGTTAACCACCCTTGCTGAGCAGAAGGGCATTAGAGGATCATTGGAAGAGCTCTGCAACCATGCAGGGATGGAGAAAGAGGTTCTACATATCATCACAGACGCGGCTGTAACAGGTCTGTCAACAGAGGGCAAACACTTGTCTCCATTTTTTTTTTTTTTTTTTTTTTGTTTATGAGCGGAATTGAATTGAATGGCCACATCTTATATGGATGCTGAATTGGATTGACGGGAAGATTTTTGAATTGCAATGCCATTGCCAAACATGTTTACTGTATCATGGTTTTGCATCTTTTTACTTAGTAAAAAGTAACCATGCTGTAGGTTAGCTTGCCATCTGAAAATCTGACAATATGTTGATTTTTATAATACATCTTACAATACAAATCTTAGAATAACCATCATTTTTTAAAGAAATTAATACTTTAATTTGGTAAGAATGCATTGAATTGATCAAAGGTGACCGCAATATATATATATATATATCCAGGTTTCCACAAAAAAATATTATGTAAAACAACTGTTTACACAAAAATATTGGGCAGTACAACTGTTTTCAACATTAATGATAATAACAAATATTTCCTGAGCAGCAAATCAGCATATTAGAATGATTTCTGAAGCATCTTGTGACACTGAAGACTGGAGTAATGATGCTGAAAATTCAGCTTTGCATCACAGGAATATATTACACTTTAAAATATATCGCAACAGAAAACTGTTATTTTAACTTGTAATAATATTTCACTGTATTTTTAATCAAATAAATGCATTGAGCATGAGAGACTTCCACTCAATACTGTCCTCTATTTCTCAGGTATTGTTGGGAAGTCTAACTCATTTTTATGAATTGGCATGTTGCTTGTTTAGGCAGTTAATTTCACTGACCCAATTCCAATAAAAATGAATTCACTTAAAATGTCACTCAAAACCTTTGGCAAAAGACCATGCACAGCATTTTACCTAATTGGTTTAAGCTTCTTGCTGTATACATGTATAGCTATAGCTTAGCAAGCTACAGTTTCCAACACCATGTTAAATAAAATCGGTTCTGTTTCACAGGTAAACTGGAGCGCTTTGAGATCCCAAAGAAAATCTGCCTGAGCCCCGAACCCTGGACGCCCGAGACAGGCCTGGTTACCGACGCCTTCAAACTCAAACGCAAGGAACTAAAAACGCACTATCAGGACGATATCGAGAGAATGTACGGCGGCAAGTGAATGAAGCCAGGCGATGTGATGTGATGGGGAGGGAGGGAGGGGGGGTTTAGGACACACCATATACCACAATGCCTATATACAAAAATACAACCCACAATCCTCTGCCTTCCTGCTCCCTGTGATGCTCTGCGATCAAATCAGGGACACACTTGAATTTGCGTTCAGTGGTTTGACGAGAGGTAACGGAGCGACAGCAAACGCCACCTGCTGCAGCAGGTACTAAATAACACACTTTTCTCAGATGATATACGAAAGCGACTTCTGAAAGCCACACGACACAACATACAGACTGTGAGATTTTTGGACCCCACCCAGACCTTTTGCTTCTCTCTCATTGGCTCTTTTTGATAGACACGCCCCCTCACCATGCCCTCCCATTGTTCTGCAGTCAATCGCTTGATGATTCACCGCGCTGCTAGCCGGGTCACACTGAATTCTCATCAAGAGTCTAATGCAATATGGGAAACATCGTGTTGTATTAGGTTTGAGTTCATGTATTTGGTTGCTTATTTCTTTGTTAGTTCGTCAAAGATCATTTTCTTTTTCTTTTTTTTTTTATTTTTTTTTTCCCAAAGACTTTTTTTAGTCTGAAACAGCTGCAAGATTTGGATATGTATGGAATGCCTCTCTAACTGTATCTGTTACAATGTTACCTTTTCTGGATCATCTGGGCCTCTGAGTTTTATACTTTGTGTCATTTTTGTTTACTCTGTTTGTGAAACTTATCCTCGTCCTTCTTCCTCCGGCTTCTGTTTGTTTACCTGTATCCAGCTGTTACTGTTCCCCCGTGAGAATTGAACGATGGTTTTCTGGTGCTACACATATGCACACCTGGGACTGGGGACTATAGAAATGAATCCAGAAAGACTCAAACCTTACAATCCAGACTCTAAGGAAGACCTAAATTAACGCCAGTATATTCGTCGTCTACATTGGTTAACAAAGCAGTTATGTAAATGTTTCTGACCAAAGCTGTAACGGAGAGTCAGTCTTAAGCCAGAAGTCTTCGTCTCTAATACTTACATAAAGCGCGGTGTACTGAGTGCAATCAGAGGTTCTTCAGGATTTTTTTTTTTTTTTTTGTCCGTCATCGGCAACTTTAACATAAGTTTGCCAATTTCAGAGACTTCTCCACATTTTTTGCTGCGTGTGCATTCTATGTCAGTGAGTTTCGTTCCGGTGTGTTCGCCCTGCATCTGAAACATTTGGCTCTTTCTCCACGTCCCATTACGGTCGCACTTGCTTCTTACAGTGTTTTGCCTACCACGAATCACTAGATTATTGTTTATGACTCCGCTTTCTACATTTCGGATAGTTCGTTTTGTGATCCTCTCGTTTTTTTTTTGTTTTTGTCTGAATTTGTAAAGCCTGTTTAACTTCCTTTATCTTCCTTCCTAAATATGTCATGTTTGTGCATCTCGGATTCTGTGCAGGGAACCACTTTTTGGCGGGGGAGTAGTCGTCTGTCAGGTATCCTAGTCCATTCTGTCTCTTCTTTACAATGGCCGTTGATCGATAGCTTGTTGATTATCGCATTGTTGATTACATTTGCATTCGTAACTGGGAGGAAACGATTAGGGACTTTCAACAGAGATGAAAAGTATGAACCCTGTTTGTATCATTGTGCACACTAATGTACACTTTTATTGCCTATTTCTGAGATTACATCAATTGATTTGGACAGTTGTTCCAACGGTTGTTTTTAGTTCGGCCCCGAACACTCTGACGTGTTCTCCAGCTCTGCTTCGATGTACCGGACAAGAACAATCTTTATTCCTCTCAGTCCGTCGCCCCTTCTGGACTCCTATGGGCAACCCTCTCACCGCTTACACTTCATTTTCTTCGTCACGCGGCAGCCTTCATTCTTTCAATGCATCTATTGACCTTCACATTTGACTTGTGCATGATTGCAGGAATGGCAACGCAAACAAAATACCTAGCATCTCTTGAGATATCTAGGATTCCAGTCAATTGTATGGCGGTACAACTTGCGATAATGTTGACATTGCAATACATTCTCCTTGGGCCTAATGTTTTTCTCTAATCCTCGTCACATCACTGTACATTCATTCATTATTTATGTGAAAAATGCTGATTTTCAGCACTTGACATTTTCAAGATGAAAAGTTCAGAACTTTTTTTGTGTGTGTGTGTTCTTGATTCCTTTAGACAGTTTTGATTAATCTTTGGTTGTAGAAACACTCCAGCTTTGCCGTCACAACATGATGCTCTTTACTGAAAGTACTTTGTTTTTGTTTTATTATCATTTTTGTTTGTCCTAAAAGGAACTGAAGGCATATGGTGTTCCTAAACTAGATGTGTCTGCCTTTCCTGTGCTCGATGGAGGATGTTGATTGCCTTTTTTACACCGTGGAAATTAAAAGTGGTTCATAGGAATTTATACTTTTGATCATTTATTTCTGTCTTCGAATTCAGGGAGTGACTCATTCCTGAGAGCTGCTGCTGTACTGCTCACCTTGATTGTGCTTCATTTACATTATTTGATGTCATTTGTTCCAGCCACAAACATCTGGCCAATCAGCTGTTAGTCTAAAGAGAGCTCCACCTTATTTCCCATTTTCTGAGCCGAACCGTAATCTGATTGGTTTATTCACCTGTCAGTCACGTCGTTGGCAACAGCTAACCCAAATTAATCTGCCTATTAGATGCTTACACCATTAATGGCATCTGTGTTTAACTGCATCCTACTTTACGTTCTTGATGTTTAATGGCTATACACAGGCCTATTGAGCATTCTAGACACACAAAGAGGATGTTTGGTGGATTAATTCTCTCTCCTTGTTACCCGCTCTGTAAATATGAATTTTGTGAGAAATTCATAAAGTTAGTTGCATTTAGCAGATGTACAAATATAATATCTCCTTTAAATATGTTTAATCTTTGTTACCGGCCAGGTTTGGGGTCTTTTCTCCTCTGTGTGAGTGGTTACTGTCTTACGACAAGCAGGTCAAAGCAAACAACTTTATTTATTTTGAGCTAGATACGTTTTTGCACCTCACTCCTTATTTGAACTTTTGTTATAAGAGGAAGGGACGCTGTGGTTTCACTTCCGCGGTCGCGTGGGGGGGTGGCGTGAAATTACGAAGGTGGAGAGTTGTGGGTGTTAGGTAATAGTTGAGGCTGTGCTTGTTGTTGGGCGGAAAAACTTTGTTTTTTACTTTTGCATTGGTAAAGTTTTTTTCAGAATAGTGATCAAAGTTTCATATTTATGATTTAAAATTATTTTATATAATTTGTCTATTTATATGAAGTTGTATATGAGAGAATGAGGAAGTATTTTATGTAATATTTTTCGATCTAAACTTGCATACACCATAGATGTCCGCATCATAATTTACTAGAGAAAAGCAAGTCTATAAGCTGTACCTTTAGTACTTGTAATGGTCCCATAATTATTATTTTTGACATAAACTTTCTTATTTTTTGTATTAAACATCTCAGAAGCCTAGCCCTGATTGACTTCCATTGTATTTTTTAATTTAATTTAATTTATTTTATTTTACATTTTTTACAATCATATTGTACTTATATTTGCCAATATTCTATAGATACAGTTAACATTAATTTACAATGTGTATGCCTTTATTTGACACATTCCCCTCCATAGTTCATTATTCCCATATTACCCCATTTGAATCTCCTTTTTCCCAACTCATCAAAATGAGTCAAAGAAAATTGGCTTTGTACAACATTTCAGTTATACATTTAATTTAAGCCCATACACTACATGTTTTCATCTCAATAAATTAGAATTTTCCGTTAGTAAATAAATGGTCTTTCTAACATTTAACCAAAACCCCACCAATTCCTATCTCAACAAAATTAAAGTACTTCTAATACCAATTAAAAAACATTTTTATTACTTGTTTGTCCCTTCTGAAATCTTTTCATCTACTGTACATTTCCTCAATACTTGTCATTCTTCTTTCCTTTTGCTTTTCTTACTTATCACTCAATTCGTCTTTGCATTAATCTTTATCAGTTGTTTTTTTCACTTGCTATTTTTTATTTAATCCCATTTTTACTTATTACATTTCTTTTCATCAGACTCATCTTCATTGGTGTTTTTCTCTTTTCTTCCTCTCAACTTCATTTTTCCTCCCATAGATTCTCGTGATTTTTTTCATGTCTGTTGATTCTTTTGTTTCTTGTGGCAGTCAATCACACCACACCATTTGTCATTTAACTCCAATCTTTTTTTTATTTTTGTCAGTTTTGTACATTTTGCCAAATCCTGCTGGAAAATTTAAATCAGCATCTTCAAAAAGCTGGTTAGTAGAAGGAAGCATGAAGTGCTCCAAAAATTTCTTGGTAAACGGGGTGCAGTGATGTTGGTTTTCCAAAAAACACAATGGACCAACACCAGAAGATGACACTGCACCCCAAATCATCACAGACTGTGACACTAAACACTGGACTTCAAACAGCTTGGGCTATGAGCTTCTCCACCCTTCCCTCCAGACTCTAGGACCGGGGGTGTGGGTGTTCCAAAGGAATACACAACTGGCTCTCATCGAAGAGTACTTTTTGGACCACCTGGGCAACTAGTCCCAGTTCTTCTTCTCTTCCTTAGCCGAGGTAAGACACCTCTGACGTTGTCTGTGGTTCAGGAGTGGCTTAACAAGAGGAATTCTAAAGCATGCATGTACAAGACTAGAGTCAACTGAACACGTCAGTCCTTAGGACAAGTATCCGTGTCCATGGAAACCAAGGCCACAAGCCGGCACCGACTTTCTTTTGTAGAGATCATCAGGAGGAGGAGATGAAAGGAGACAAAGACAATCTTAGAAACTTGGTGATATGTCAGGGCAGCTTTGTGAAAAAGAAAAGACAGACAGTGAATGGCATTATAGAAGATGTGATGAAAACATCAAATCAAATATCATTATTTTAATTAAAAAGAATGAGTCAAGCGCTGCACACAGCTGTGGATCAGGAACAGATTCCTACAAAATGACTCAGCCGTGCATCATTTATACCACATCAAACCTCACATTTCATTCTGCTATCACCAAAAACACTGTGAAAAATGATGGATGGATGGACGAGCAAGAGGAGGAATTTCTATCAGAGGGTCCGCTGGGAGATTGTGGTAAACATGGATCACTGCCAAACGCATCATGATTCTCCCAGTTTCAATTTATGACTACTTCTCTGAAGCCTCCCTCACTCAAGCAGCATGTATTATTTTGTATTTAAGACGTGCACCTTTCCTTTCAATCAGACCTCAATGAATTTTGTGGCATCCACAAACCATCTATTGTTCAATAAAACCCCATTATTAAAAACTCATCAAACACAATGATTCGATAGTGTGGTTCACTGTCAATTACTGGTCTTAAAAAAATATGTACATCCACAAGAGCATTTTTTAATATACTTCATCTACCTTCATTTTTAGTATTTACTAATTGCACAACATAATTTGAGAAACAAGTAGATTTACAGTAAAACTGATATAAGATATAAGAACAGAAACGTTCTGTTCATTTGCAAACTTAAAATTGAATCCCAGATGTTGGACTACTGTACATTACTCAACACGTTATTGACTATTATATCACCAGAACAGAGGGTTCGTACAGCCTTTGCAGTGTGAGTGTGAGTGAGAGAGAGAGAGAGAGAGAGAGAGAAGAGGGGGGAGACAAGCAGACTGACTGTCAGGATGTGTTTGCTGTTCTCCATCTGTGGCACTGGCAGTGAGAGATGGAGAATGACACATCAGAAGAAAAGCAATAAACAAAATAATCATCAGGGGAAAAGGAGGAAACCCTTAGATTGACACCTACACATTGACCAACATAAATACACACACCCATGGACATAATGGAGTGGGCAAATCTACTCAATGTTGCTTGAACTCTCTCACTCTCTGTGTCAATTCAATTTAGCATGTTTTATTGGCACGACTAACAACTGTACAAAGAATTTACAATACAGAATAGCAACGAGAATTTCACATCATAAGAAGACATGATTGGTGCTTGCCTGCCCAAATCTTGCCACCACAATGCCAGGGTGTTGCTACGTGGTTACTAAAGGGCTCTGGGTGGTTGATAGGTTACTGGCCTAAGTTTCTCTGATTTGTTTATGATATGGTTAAAAAAATGTATAAGTGAACTATGGGATGGGATGGGGATGCGGTCGATTTGAAGACAACTCCCACTGGCCCCATCATAGCACAGAAACGGCACTTGTTAAAATTACAAATGACTTGCTTCTTGCGTCAGACCAAGGCTGTATCTTATTGCTAGTTTTACTTGATCTTAGTGCTGGGTTAGACACTATAGATCATGACTCCTTAGCGTCCCATTACTCCTAATCTGTTAGATCTATTACGCAAAACTTACTATCAGTGGTTTGATCTTCGGCCAAGGCAGATCGTGCTTTAAGATGGCTTGGTGGGTAGTTATCCCTAGCCTGTCCGATCGCTACCCACCTTGTTCATTTAAAATGGGGATCATACTCAATTATCACCAGTAAATATGGATTGCCACAAGGATCTTAGCCCTAGGTCCTATGCTATTTTCGTATACTGTTGCCCCTGTGTTAATATTATAAAAAATCGTACTTAGTTTTTCCACTGTTATGCCGATGATACTCCACTATATATCTCAACAAGACCAGATGAACTTCTAAATTATCTAAGCTAACAGAACGTGTTAAAAATGTAAAAGATTGGATGACAAATCGGCAATATTGTTCTTCTATCATTGTCAATTCAGATAAGATAGAGATATTACTTATTGGACCAAAAAGCAGTACACAGAATCTCTTGTATTACAATTTGCAACTAGACAGATGTACTGTTACTATTTCTACAGTCAAAAATCTGGGTGTTATACTAGATAGCAAATTGTCTTTTTAAAATCATATTTCCCATGTTACAAAAGCAGCATTCTTCCATCTTAGAAACATTGCCAAGCTACGAAACATGTTAACTTTTTCTGATGCAGAAAAGCTAGTTCATGCGTTCATGACCTCTAGACTGGACTACTGTACTGCTAGTTGGTTGTCCTGCATCTTCAATGAACAAGCTACAGGTGGTCCAAAATGCCGCGGCTAGAGTCCTTACCAGGTCAAGAAATATGATCATATTACTCCAATTTTACAGTCTCCGCACTGGCTACCTATTAAGTTCCGTATCAGTTAAAAATATTATTACTTGCCTATAAGGCCCTTAATGGTTTAGCTCCTGCTTACCTAACTAGTCTTCTACCACGCTACTATCCATCACGCTCCCTAAGGTCGCAAGATTCTGGACTTTTGGTAGTACCTAGGTTAGCAAAGTCCACTAAAGGAGGTAGAGCGTCGTGGTGCTGTCGCATTTGGCCCCACTCTGGAAATAGCCTTCCTGATATGTTTGGAGTTCTAGCACCATCCTCTTTGGCTAAAGAAGATATGCCAAGCATTCAAATAATGCATCTCAATCTTTTACTGCAGTTATATCTGATCAATTGCACATTATTATTCTTTAGTTTGGGCTAAACAAATTTTTTTTGCTTGGTTGGAACAGCAGCTATGCTAATTATGTCTCTATTTGTTTCTCTGTTTTAGGATTTACACAAGCTTCAGTCTGGATCCAGAACAACTGAGAAGAGATGATGCAAACCCCTCAGAGGACCTCAGTTGATGCCAACCCTGAAACAACATACCGAACTACCACATTTTGCTATAAGTTTGATTGCATCATATAATAATTGCTGTTAATAGTGTTCATCGTCTGTTTTATTACGTCTTAAATGGATTTTTCCGTACATTTCTGCCATATGTACATTAACTGACAGTCACCACTGATAAGCTATTACTAAATATATTGTAGAAACTGAATTAATTTTCTGTAAAGTTGCTTTGTAATGATTTGTATTGTGAAAAGCGCTGTACAAATAAACTCGAACTGACCATTTAGCACCCAAACTCTGGAATAACCTACCTAATATTGTTCGGGAGGCAGACACACTCTGTCAGTGTTAATCTAGATTAAAGACCCATCTCTTTAACCTGGCTTACACATAACACACTAATACGCTTCTAATATTCAAATCCGTTAAAGGATTTTAGGCTGCATTAATTAGGTCAACCAGAACCGGGAACACTTCTCATAACACCCGATGTACTTGCTACATTGTTAGAAGAATGGCATCTACGCTCATATTAGTCTGTTTCTCTCTTATTCCGAGGTCACCGTAGTCACCAGATCCAGTCTGTATCCAGATCCGATGGTCACTTCAGTCACCCGGATCCAGTACGTATTCAGACCAGATGGTGGATCAGCACCTAGAAAGGACCTCCACAGCCCTGAAAGACAACGGAGACCAGGACAACTATTATCCCCATACAGACCCCGGAAAGACCTTGGCTCGATGACCATCGGCACAAGACCACAGAAACCAGACGAGTCCTCTGCACAATCTGACCTGTGTTGCAGCTTGGAATTAAACCACGCCATGCTGGTTTTGTCTGGTCAGAGGAAAACTGGCCCCCCCGACTGAGCCTGGTTTTTCCCAAGGTTTTTTCTCCATTCTGTCACCTGATGGAGTTTGGGTTCCTTGCCACTATCGCCTCTGGCTTGCTTAGTTGGGGACACTTCATTTCCAGCGATATCGTTGACTTGATTGCAAATGATTGCAAAGATACTATTTAAACTGAACTGAGCTGGATGATGACATCACTGAATTGAATGATGAACTGTCTTTAACTGAAAATTAGTGTTTACTATTGTCATTTTGCATTATTGACACACTATTTAATGCTGTTCAGTTGCTTTGACACAATCTGTATTGTTAAAAGCGCTATATAAATAAAGGTGACTTGACTTTGCTTTGTAATGGAGGAGCATAATAGAAAATAAATAAGGATAAAAACACAATATAAACCTTAATATGACCAAGAATATCAATAGAATTTTTAGCATTTCACAACTTCAAGCTACAGCAGCAGTTGGTGTAAGACTGCGTGTGTTCTGTTGGAGTGAATAAGTGTGAGTGTGTGTGTGTGCGTAGTTGGAGATATTGATATGTCTGGTATATGAGTCATCACTGGGATATATTTATAGCCGCTCTACCGAGAGAAAGAGAGAGAGAGAGCGGTAGAGAGGAAAGGAGGGTGTTAGCGGGCTGCTCTGTGTACGTGTGGAAAGGGAAGATCTAATGAGAATCTCACTGTGTGGTAAAACTCTAACACTTTTAGCAGTGTGATAGGGCTGTCACCCCTTTCCGTATGTACAGGCCTCCTCCGGCTCTCTCTATCCTTGCAGTTGCAGAGCTGGATGATTTTAATGAACAGAGAGACTCCAACTGTGCTCGGCTATGCAAGCAAAGGTCATTTTCCTGTGTTTTCTCCTCACTGCTCAGTGTTTTTCTCGGAACTCTGATTCATTAAAGGTGTGAAAACTTTCTGGGCTCCTTTTAATGAAACCCCACACATACATTTATGCAGTTGCTTAGCTCATTTCTTGACTGTTTATAATTATAACCATATCTGTGATGTTCTGTATGAGGAATCTAATTCACACAATCTGTCACAATAACAACAGTGTTCGTGCTGGTTTGGAGTGGGTTGGTGGGAGTCACTGCCCGTCTCTGCCAGAGATTCACAAGAAACTCAAATATACAGTATATCCAATTTGCCGGTCTCTAACCTACCTAAATGACTAGCCAATCATGAAAAAGGCTCGTGTCTGCAAAACTGCTTTCAATACTTTTGCATAAAAAAAAAAAAAAAAATACATAAAAGGTACAATTAAAGCCTAAAAAAAGTCTACATTGCAAGACACAAACTTAGAATTTTAATTGTCTTTCGAGTTTACATCTCAAAATTATCTTTTGTTTCCAACATCATGAAATAAAAAAGGTAAGTGCGACTTTTTAATCTCACTATTCTGAAATTTTTCCAACAATTCTAAGAAAATAGATATAAACTCATAGTTGCAAAAATGATGAGAAAAAAGTGAAATTGCGAGATATCTTCCAACATGCCAGTTAGATTTAGTGTAGGTGGTATAATATTTTTTCAATTCAAATTCATGTTTTGGATGAAACTGAACATTTTTTTGTGCTACTTACTGGACATTTTACTTAGAGTCGCAAAATGTGCAAGAAGAAACAATTTGCAGACACTTCACCACAGGCATGATTTTCCATTGAAAATATGTTTTGGATCTGGTCTTACAGTTTTTGGACACAACCATGATGGCATTCCTTACAGTTCAATATAAATGGCATTAATGCCATATAAATATTGTATTTAATGGTATAACTTAGTCCTTAAAGTGACACTTACATTAACATTTCATTCATAACAAAATATCAAACCAGGTGGCATGTGCAAACAAATGATGTTCAAACTGATGCTCACTTTAAACTCATTTAAGCCATTTCTGTGATTACTTTAATTGATCCCAAAATCAGTCAGATCCAGCATTGACCAAAGCTGTGTGTAAAAAGCAGGCCGGAAACATAAGAATCTAGTCTATACAGCAGAGCACTATTCTCAATATTAATGTGGCTTAAAGACTGTCCCATCTGAAGATATTATTTTAAAAACTATACCATCTGCTAGAAAGTTCTGAAGGTTTCTGAATGTTAAAAAAGGGTGACAAACTGTTCCAGAACAAAGTCGAAGCAGATGGCATTGGGCTTATCACAGCTGGTGAGTGTGGCAGCTAACCAACACATCTGACCATTGAACATGATGCCGGTCATTCAACAAAAGCACAAGGTCACCATCACATGTGGCCATTCAGACATTTCTGTGCTCAAGAGTTCTGAAAGGGACAGAACAGAATTGAGAGAATAGGAGACTGCAAGAAAGAGAGAAAGACTATAGGAGAAACCGGCTGATGTCGATGTCCATTTCTCCTCATTAGGGATACTGATGTATTGTTAGAGATAGAAAAATGAAAAGAGCCTCTGCTCCACACACGTAAGAGAACACGTCATTCAGTCTCATGAGTCAGAGAAAGGTGAAGGAGGAGGGAGAGAATGAATGAATCAAGGAGAGGGGGCTAATAATAAGACTAAAGACGAACCGGAGAAAAATAAACAAGAAAATGTAAATGAGAAGGTTTTGGATCTTCAGAATCATGTATATTAAAACCATTTTTGGGTTCTGTCTGTTTTTATTGGGCTGTGAGTAGTAGGATAAAGACAGTAAATAATAAAATTACAAATACATTTTTTAAATATACATGTCTAGAAATTATTTTTAAATTATTATAAATAATTATTCTAAAAAGTAAATATGGAACAAAATTATGGAATTATAAACACTATTATCAATAAAGCAAAATAAAATACAATATCCTTATGGCTGTTCTAACTTGTACGATGCAAAAATAAACTATTAATAGAACAAAAAAATGAATGGCATTAATTCATTAGCAAATGATAAAATTGTTATTATATCATAAAATAAAATTACAATTGATTTTATATTTTGATTTCAATGTATATTCTACAAATATTAACTTACCAAAATACCAAATAAATCATGCAAAGGATAAATTATAAATCACAATAAAACCGAAAATAATAAATAAATAATTTAAATAATAGGCTATATAATAGTATTTTTATAATACTAGAATTGTAGATAAATAGACTATTAAGGAACCTTTGTGGAGACTGATACCACTATATTGTGTTGTAGTGTGACAAAAACATACTACAACAAAATATCTTTCATGTTCCTTAGAAGAAAATGATGCAGTTTTTGAACAACATGAGGGTGAGTAGATGACAGAATTAAAATTTTTGGGTGAACAATCTCTTTAATCGTTTCGCAGTTAAAATATGGCACTAACAATGCAGGGCCATGGGTTTGATCCCGAGAGAATATGAGAACTCCCAACAAATTAAATCCAATGTAAATCACTTCTAATTAATAAGTATCTGCTGAATACATTAATATAATGCAACTATTCCTTCAATTCAGATGCTATCTTGAATGCGAAGACAGCTGAATCATTCTTCCTTTTCTCCTCTGCAGGAGCTTGTTTTTAAAACAGAGTTGTTAAAAACAAACCCTAGGTTCTAACTTACAAAATCCGCCTTATTAAGCGAGGGAGAGAAAGCAGGAGACAGACAGAGAGGAAGAGATAGGCTAAACGATAGTCTTCTTATCCTTATTACAACCCAGCTGCCACACATGCAGCCTCTCACTTCAGCACCAACAGTGCCAGTGAACAAGCGAGATGAGTGAAAGACAAAGCAGAAGATCACCATGGAGACAAGAAGTCAAGCAAGACAGAAAATAAGATAGAGGGGAGAGAGATTAGGGGCATTTAGATAAGCATAGAGACATTATAGTAGCCTATAACTCCCAAAGACAAATCACAATGAGATCTCCTTAAAGTCAACATGAACATTAGCCCTATTTACTTTTAATATAGGCTAGACTATATTTAATATAGCCTCCTGGTCTTATGTAATACTGTGCTCCACCTCGGAAACGATTTTCCATTTCAGCTGATGCCACTGATCTCTCTTATCTTATCTGGTTTCACTTGGAATTGCTCATGTTATGGAAATTAATGTGGAATATCTCAGCTGTTGCTTCGACACATGGGTTGATAATGAGATTAACCGGAAAGTTTTGGTTATGTTTCCTGCTTCTATTATCACATGTGTCCAGAGGCGGACAGTAACTAAGTACATTTACTTGAGTATTGTACTTAAGTACACTTTTTGAGTATCTGTACTTTACTTGAGTATTATTTTTTCTGGAAACTTATGACTTTAACTGGACTACATTTGAAAGACAAATATTGTACTTTTCACTCCACTATTTCTATCAAGTTCCTCGAAGTAGAAAGTCATTAGCAGCTTTGAAAGTCAGTGGGTGATTTTTTTCTTCTCTAAAAACTATCTTTTTTTGGAGGGGTGTGGGGGGTTCGGGCGCGGGCATGGTTGATGGGGGGGTCAGAATCACGCTTGGGGCTACAGGAAGTGATTTCCTTCCACATTTTTGAGCACGGACCATTTTCCAAATGTATATTTTATACAACAAGTCAGAATAAAAGTTAAATTGTGGTGTATATTAGACACAATTTTGTCTATTTGGCGAAATTGTGTAAGGAAATAATTACCTATAAAGCCACAGAAAACCGTTTTGCTCTCCTAATAAAACACATTAGGTGTTGGACTTGAAGCAGCACTGCATATACTGTTCTGTGTGTGATATCAAAGTACAGTGAGAGCGATTAGACCATTTTTAACATTTTTGTTTTGATGTCAAATAAGTCTTGCTGTTTTGCTTTTTTGTTAAAGCGGTGTTGCTGCTGTAAATTTGTACAGCTACAGTTGTGTTGCTGGTTTTTAAAGCAGGTTTGATTTTTTTTTTTTTCCTTATCAGTCTGTATTTACAGCAATTTCACTGTCCACTCTCTGTTCAAATGTGGATGAATGGTTACACATAGATGTGTGCGCACACTGTCAGAGCTTTGTGAGATCACTACCATCCTGCTTTTTTTGGGGGTGGGTAGGGGTGTTAAATAATCAATTTTCTGTTGTTGTTGTTTTTCCCCCATAGGTTTTTAACATTCTAAAAGCTCTTTATTCCAAAGATACTACAAGCTAATCAGTGTATTCAGTAGGTGTAATGTATTCTAAGTTGCTTCAGAAGTATTTCAAGTATTATGTACAACAATAAAACAGTGCATTGACATTTTGACAAGGAAATTTACTTTTGGTACTTACTGTAAGTACTTTTAAAAGCAAGTACTTCTGTACTTTTTCTTAAGTAAAAATCTGTCTTTACAACTTTTACTTGTAATGGAGTATTATTTGACCAGCAGTATCTGTACTTTCACTTAAAGGATTCATATGATGCGATTTCAAGTTTTCCTTTCTCTTTGGAGTGTTACAAGCTGATTGTGCTTAGATAAGATCCCTGAAGTTGCAAAGAGATGTTCAAAGAGATATTCTTTATCAAAGTTACGACTCTGCCACGCCCCCCTAAAACGCCTCATTCAAACACGCCCCCACAAATCTTCTACCTCACTATTTGGAAATGTGCATACCCACCTGCACGCAAAGAAAAGAAGGCGTGGTTTCAGTAACCGCAGTTAGTATTGAAGCAGCTATGTCAGGGAGACGTTGTGTGTTTCTAGGTGAAAGCAAAAGCCCTTTATTTGGCCTTCCGAAAGTAGATGCATTTAGGATCTTTAAGATTACTTACAACAGAACGGCAATGCATTTTATGGACGACCGTTTCGTGAACCTAGGAGAGGAGGTAGTTCTGACTTTGCTATGACAATCTGGCGCTTTGAATCAGCTACGTTTTGTTATTAGTTTAAGTATTTGCTATTGCCTGTTCAAATGCGGAGTTTTGCGCATCGCGTGTGTGTGTGTGTGTGAGAGAGAGAGAGAGACAGCGTCACATCACAGTGGAGTCAGCTGTCTTAACCGCGGCTTGGGTACTGCATCATTACGGTGTCTGTTCCCCTTTCAGGCTTGAACTGATGGTAAAACTAATGACATTATTTACTGTCTTTACATTTATTTTGAAAGCTGAAGCTGCGATTTTGGTAAGGGGCGTTACATTTCCGACGAGTGCTTGCTGTGTTCGGCCAATCACAATTCACTGGGTCAGCCGGCCAATCAGAGCAGACTGTGCTTGTCGGAAGGAGGGACTTTGTAGAAAACGAAGTGTTTGAGAGAGGCGGGGCATAGAGGACCTACAATAATGTACAGTATGTGAAAAAGAATGTGTTTTTTGAACATTAAAGCATGTCAACATATTCTGTTACACCAAATACACAAAATAATGATCTTTAAAAAAAGCATCATATGACCCCTTTAAGTAATGGAGTTGTGTACTTTGTCCGCTTCTGCATGTGTCTCTCAACAAATGTCTCAAACTGAATACAGAGTTGCCAAGACCCAGTCTGCCATCAAAAGTCAGAGGTCCCAATTTGAACTCAAACAAACCAAGTCCAAATTATCTGAACTAACCACTATGGCCACGTTCACACAGCAGCAGAAAACGGTTGCATTTCTGTATTCAAGTAGGCCTACATTATACTGTTATTTACGATAGTAAAAACCGCATTCTATAACCGAACTCACACAACCGAACTTTCGTCGAGCCCCGCTGAGTGAACGGAACCATATGTCTGTAGCTTCACCGTGTCTCGTGTCTGTTGAGCGTTTGTGTGATTTTGGTAACTCAGAGTTGGATATACAATATGAGCTGTCATCTTAAGGTTTTAGGTTTTATGTCCCATCAGTAGTAGTCTTCCTCCGAGGCTGCTCCCGTCAGTTTTGTGGTCTGCTGCGCGCGACTCATTAATCGGCTGTCGGTTAATTCATATTTGACGAATGAACTCGCTCACCCGCTGGACTCTTGTCGTGATAACTGTGATTCTACCTTCGGTGTTATTGAAGACGTCGTTTTTCTTAAATATGTATTTTAACCATCACTAGAGTTACATTATGTGGTATTTACGGCAGTTAACATACTTTTTCAAGCGACTCGAGTACTTAAATATTTCAGCTGTTGTGTGAATCTAAATGCAAACATTTATCATCAAATTCGTCACAATCTAAGAATAACATTTTCTTCCGATAATATGAAAATGTATTCATTCGTTCATTTATCTAATGATGGATTCTGATTGCTGTTTGATGCTTTAGCTGAAAAAAAAAAAAAATGGACCGTTATTCCAAAAATGTGTCATTGCCATTATATTGTGGTGTGAACTTCCTTATTCTCCTAGAATTAAAATGATTATTAAAACGTAATAGTTAGTCAATAGTTATCATCCTTCATGGTGCATTAATACAGTGGTTCCCAACCCTGGTCCTGGAGGCACCCCAACACTGCACATTTTGCATGTCTCCTTTCTCTCACACACCAGTTTCAGGTCTTGGAGTCTCTACTAAGGAGCTGATGACCTGAATCAGGTGTGTTTGATTAAGGAGACATGCAAAACATGCAGTGTTGGGGTGCCTCCAGGACCAGGGTTGGGAACCACTGCATTAATAGACTAAGCCTACTTAAATGAAACTTAACTGAAAAACTCATTAGCATATGTCTTCTGAGCTAAAAAAGAGCAAACTCTGAGCAATATAAATTGGCCATTCTGCTGCAAGTTTGGGTATACTAACGCATAAAAACAAACATCTATGAGGCATTCCCACACACTTTAGTACCCGTTATATTCTCTCAATGACACACACACAGAATGCGGTGTATTGAGGGCCATTGCGGTGCCCTGTTGGTTTCCGTTGACTTTGGAATTACAACCCTTCATTGAGATTCCAGGAACCGCACAACGCTGCTGTCAATCTCCCCAGCAACCAGAGGAAAGGTGAGATGGAAAAAGAGAGAGAGAAATAGAAAGAGACGGAGATATGGAGACGAGGAACCGCATAAGAGATGCAGAATGTAAAAAAATAACTAATTGACTGATAGATTTCATTGCTTGTATTTATAAGAATGACAGCAGAGAGACGATGCAGCCCTCCCTTTCTATTCTCACTGACATTCATCCTCTCCACCTCCTCCCTCCCTCCGTCCGCTATGCCGTCAGCCCATTCTAGCATGCTGAACACAGCGTAACTGATGCTTTCATTGAGCCAAATCAAATCAACAGCCTTCAGAACAGGCCAAGCATATAATCTCTACTCAAACTGTCGGTTTACAGAACAGACAAAAATCTGCTGTATTCTCAAAGCTCTATGCTCCTTCAATTCAGCTACATTAACAATTAATGGTTTTAGTACATAAAATATAGCAATGATAACATTTTGGGTTAGTAAATTGAACAAATGCGAAGTAACAATTTTGTGCGATGAACATGATACCTCAAAACATGAGACTTTTTGAAGAGAGGTATGCCATTACTCCTTTAAGTGACCAAAACCATGCTAAATTGAGACCAGAAGTATGACTTCTGGACTTTGACATTGAAGGAGAGACCCGAGCCGTATCTAGAGAGAGACTCACTGTTCATCCACCCACAGATTGCAGAAAACATGTGGCTCATGTTTGCTTTTTCTTCTGTCACTGGCCATAATTATAAAGGTGAAATCAGTATTAGGCATTAAATAATGTCATACATGTGAAAATCAATGATAATTTAATAAATAGCTGTAACTGGGCTTAGAGGAAGACAGGTTTTTCTGATGATTAAAGCATAATACAAGACTTCTTCACCTTAGCAAAAATGCTAAAAAAAAAACATTTCATGAGAAAGTGTGACATGCTCAAGCAAAACAGGCATTATTGATGTATCTGCATCCCAACATTACTGCAAAGATTTATTCTTAAAAAAAGGTTCTTAAAAAAAACTGCCAATGGAATTAGATTAAAAAAAACTTTCTATCATGACAACTCTCGGAAGATTTTAGCATGATATCGGATATGACAATGTAAATGTATTTGGTCTTGGTTGAATAGGTCTGCTACGCTGCTGAATTGCTGCTGCTGGATATTGCGGTTTTAGATTATTGCTGCTGCTGCTGGTGCAAAACAAGTAAAAGAAATTGCTACTGCCGACACATATGCCGATATGGTGCTGTGAGTATTTAAGACATACTGCTGCTGCACAAATAGCATATAAAATAACCGTTAACAGATCTATACAGGTGGAGCTGGGGAAGGTGGAGGGTTTCAAAGGTACTCTGAAAGCATACTGTGAATTGCTATGAACACTAACCAGCCATATAAATGCAAAGCAGCAAGCTCCTTGGCTGTGTATGCAATTCAATTTTGCGTGTCAGGTACATTTATCTTGTTTTTAATATGTTTAGAATATCAGACAAATTGTTTCATTCTGATACTTTAAAATGTATGATGTTTAATAGACCTTATTTTAGCCACTCTACTTGTAACAGGTAAAGAACTAGACTAAAAAAAGCTCAGTTTCATGTGAAAACAAAATCATTAATTCCCGCTTTGCTCATTAGACCTAATTAATGTGTAGAATCCTGCTTATACCAAGAGAATCCCTCGTCAAGCCTCCTACACGTCTCTCGGCCTATCAGATCGTCCGTCACAGTCCACGCACCCATGACTGTAACCTCCTGCTGACACCTCCACAACTATTAATAGCCAACTCCAGCAAGACGGGTTTCAGAGTCATCTCTACAGTGTTGTTTTCCTCATCCACTAGCCAGTCTCTGCAAGAACAATCACCACATCAACAGAGGGGATGCTCTAATATCGTTAAAGGGAGAAAATTGAGAAGCTCAATGGGTTGTGGATTGATTTCCTTTTAATCTTACTGAGAAAGCAGGGAGGAGTTTTTGAAAGCTTTTCAGGAGAACACCTAGAACTCCTCCTGATTGCTAATGGAAGTCAGAAGATATGTATTTTTTATGAATCAAGAAGCAAAAAATAGAAAAGATTGTTTGGTTTCACAGCCATGGAAACATCCCATAATGCACACACACGGCCTTATGACTCATCTGACCATGTGACTGCTCCACTAATGTCAGGAGGGTCTGTCTCACCCCTCTCTCCCCAGAGTGCAGTCAGCTGACTGTGGGTTACGAGTCCAGAATCCGTATGTGCTAAAAACAATATGCCGACCAACCGCAGAGCACTTTTAATGAAGAAATATATGCGCTGTTCTGATTCTGTGCTGTAGGGACATGCCTTTTTTTTATGGCTCTCCGGAGATTAATATAAGTTCCTGATGTTAAATTGCATCTTCTTCTGACCAGCATATTGGTTTCTGGGTTCTGTAAAGCACCAGATGGTTTTCTAAAAGTTCTTGTGAAACTTGACTCATGTTGTGTTCTGGTCATTTTGAGATTTTCTTTTTCCCAAAAATGCTAGTCGAGCGTTATCGAATTGGACTCACACCGGGTATAACAAAATTTATCATTTTTATAATTGTCTTTATTTCCCCCCCACTTTATTATACTTGTGTTCCCCATCAAAAAATTATTATAAATTATGCCATATTATCACCAAATATTGGATTCAAATTTTTTTCAGCTGGTTTTCTTATCAATTAGCATAGGTTCTGTATTTATTTTTGGAACTGATTGATCCTAGGCCTCACTGAGCAGCTTATGCACCTCTTCTTAAGTGCTAATGCACCTCATTGGCAAAAAGGTCGACAAATAATGATTTTTTTTTTTCCATTAAAAAACTGAGGTGCATACGTTAAGATCAATGAGGCTTATGATCAATCAGTTCCAAAAAGAAATACAAAGCCTGTTCTGATTGAAAGAAACAAGCTGACAAAAAGACTGAATCCAAGATTCATTGATATTATAGCAGATTTTTTTAATTTTAAATAAAAAAACAAAAAGGCCAGTCATTTTTGATCAGGAACATCAAATCAGACAAAGAATATTCAGCACAGCACAAGGGTTAAATACCCAGGAAAGCATGTCAAACATAAGCCCAAGTTAGGTGGTTTTGCAAAACAAAGTAAAACTTTTTTTCCCTTTTCTTTTTGTACTTGGAAAGTACAGCTAAAAATACTTCAAACTATGCGCTTCTGAAGAACAACTCAAAAGAACAAAGTTTCTCCGCAGAGATGTTTTGTCTGTGTTCCAGGAGAAGTGATCAAGTACAAATGAGTGTCATCTTGGCACTAATGTCACTAGGGCACATAATTCAGATGCTGACAGGCCTCACCGCAGGATAGATGCTCGGGACTGTAGGTGTCTAGGGACAGTGGAAGAGATCCACAAACGGCAGATGTATATTTATCTGAGACCTTGCTCTCCCCGATGAGTCCCACAGTGGGTTTGTGCGCGTGTGTGAGACTCATCGTCTGATGATTTAACTCGCCTGTGACGCCTGTGTGTACAGAAAGACAGCGAACAAACCATTTTTACATCGCACACCTATGATATCCTCATTACTTAAATAATATTTTAAAAGTAACTGATGTATCTGTAACAGAAATGTTTTGCAATTTAAATTTACCATGGTTTCCACTCTCAAATGCCAGTACCATTTTAAGAGGTACCAATGCAACATTTAGGGGTAAATAAGGTATAAAGAAGTACCTTTTATCATTTGTGCATTCGAGTACCACCCCAGTAAGAGCTTTATATCTTTTTTTCTGAATGTGAAGCATAATTAGCTTTACAATTGTAAAAATCATATGGTATTTCCTCTTTAGGAAGCTTCAGAAACATTCTACCGTCTTGTTTACATCTCATTTATAACATTGTTAGCTAAAACTAATTTAACAGTTTTATTGCATTATACATTAGATAATACATTCACTGTATTGTAAAAGCGTTTCTGTATTTAGACAGAAACTATGTTCAAATCCTTTATAATGTAGGTATACCTTTCTGTTGTTTGCCAAACGCACTATCCTCTTCTTTATGAATAAAACGCACCTAAAACATAGACCAAGAGGTTAATGCATGAGGTTCAGTTAACCAGAGATAAACGTTGTGAATGGTTACCATCGGTACGAATGCATGCACAGCCTCGGTATTGCGTGAGCATCGGTGACGCATTGGTCAGGTGCCGCCTCATATAGCGCGGGGAGCTGTCCGGTGCTGAAACACAACCGAAGCGCATTGAGGCAACACGGAGGACATGCTGTTCACGCTCATTCACATTCTCTGAGCTCTACACAAAAGGTACGACGACTCATTTTCATTTCTTTGAGTTCACAAAATTATGCTCTGTGAAAACGTATGCGCTATTCTGCTTTGCAAGGGTTAAAGAGGAGTAGAGCTTTTGTTCCTTTTCTTTCTGGCTTTGCTTGATTAGATACTATCACTCATCAGCAGCATATCTCATCTCTGGTTTATCTACTCAATTTTGTCGCGAAAAGATCAGTGAAATGTTTTCCAGCTAGACTGATCTTTCAAATCGAGATTTGTTCTTACAAACATACGTGAAAATATCAATAGATCTGTTCTCAGAGATCCGTAGCCACAAGTGAAAGGTTACCTTGACAACAGGCGGTGACTCATCCGGTGCTGTTGTCATTTAAAAACATGTTGTGTTCTGACTGATCTCATTGCTGCTCTGGCGCTCGGAGCGTCGCTTCTTCTCGGTCTGGGAAACAATATTAGCAATTCCAAGAACTGATTTCATGGGTAGTTTAAACTTAAACAGAATTTTAGCTACACTACATGCATTTTGGTTTTAAATATCAGGGTTGCACCATAAATAAAAAGACTGCATGGGTTAACCGTTTTGTGCTTGTTTATCTCTAGGCGGTATGATGTTGTCACTACCGAAACTGTCCGCCGGATGGGTGGCAGTCCTGCTCGTTACTCTCCTCCAAACACTAACTGTGCAGGGTGCCTCCGTGCGCCACCATCGTCTGCGAGGCGGAGACCAGGGTGGCTTTCTTGCTCCCAGCTCCGATATGATCAAAGCTCTGGAGTACATCGAAAGCTTGAAGCAGAGAGCCGATGGACCAGAGAGTCCAACAGGGGACTACGACGAGGTGGACAAATTCCGCTTTCTAGTGCAGCTCGCCTCCCTACAGGACGAGAACACACCCACGCGTGAGGACGCCACCCGTTGGCCTGATAACAAGGTGCCACAGTGGGTTCGATCTCTGCTGCAAGTGCTTGAACAAGCTGGAGAGACTCCGGAAAGCCAACCAGCGCCCGGAAATGAGCAGCGTCCTCACAAGAGCAGACGCCCGGTGGCAGACGCAGAGAGCCCTGTTGGAGACTACGGGGGCTTCGTGAAGCCGCACAAGAAGTATCCGCTGATGTTTGAGGATGAGGAGAACGGCAGGGACAGCAAGCGTGCGACTGAGGATTTGGACGAGCAGTACACCCCTCAGAGCCTCGCCAACATGCGCTCTATATTCGAAGAGCTTGGTAAACTGTCTGCCGTGCAGAACCAGAAGCGAGAGAACCAGGATGATGAAGACGACGATGACCTCTACAAGGTTAGAAACTTGGCGTACGAGGATGTGACCGGAGGGGAGGAATGGGTGCCACTAGAGGAGCAGCTCGAGACGGAGGAAGTAGTTAAAGGAAGCCGTGAAGAATACGAACGAGGGCTAGGAGATAACGGAGAGCAGGGCGAGGCCATTGAAAGACGAGCTAGCCCTACTGAAGACGATGACGAGAACCCAGACGATGACACAAAACTCGTGGATTACTACCTGTTCAAGGTCTTGGAGATGACAAACCAGGCACAAAAACGGGACCTGATGGAAGGGAGGAGGAGGCTACTGTCCCAACCCTCTCTAATCGACCCTAGGGCTATCAAACAACTGCTGTCGGCTATTTCAATGAAGCTCCAGGTGCCTCCAGAGGACCTGGTTGGAATGCTCTTCATGGAGGAAACCAGAAAACAACAACGCCTTCCTGAGACCCAGCTGGCTAGGAAGCCCAGCCAACCTCGGTTCAAGAGCCGGGTCATCAAGTATTACAACGGTCGACAGCCTGAAGTCACAGTGAGCAATATCCCTCCTGATGTCAAAACGGAGGATATCATGAAAGTCCTTGGGTTAGGGAATCTGGCCAACAAGAACGCAAAATTTTCTTTGCTAAAGCAAAGGCCCTACAAAACAGCCATGGCAAAGTACTTCAACCCCAGTGGAAGACGGGGAAGCTTGTTCCTGTCCGAGTTAAACAAAGCTCCAAGCAAAAGAAAAGATGATTACGATGATGATGCAGTGGATGAGGATGAAGAGTCGACCTTCCTCGCTGCCAAACTCCTGACTGAGTACCCCGACACCAGCTCGAGCGATCGCAAGAGAGCCATCGATTCTGCCACGAACGGACAGTTGCCTTATGATTTGTATGAGGAGGCCATGAAAGATTTCTTTGATCAGGTTGATAATGGAAAAAGCACACCCACCAAAAGAGACACCCAAGGGAAAGAGGAGCCAGAGACGCCCCAAAAGCTACCCACTCAAGATTCAGCACAGGAGACCGTAGATCAAACCCCACCTGTGCCTGGAACAGAAGAGGGTAAAGAGTATCACGGGAAAATGGTTGCAGGAATGTGAAGAGCCTGAGTGTGTATTTTTTTTCCTCCTGCTCCTATTCTGACAAGTCCCACCCCTTGACCTTTTATCTCTTTGATATGGTTGCTATGGCTACATGAACGACTTCTGAACTGTCCAAATTGCAAACCGGTTGTAAGGAGCTCCTACTAGCCAATTCTGTCATAGAAGGGACTTGTCGGAGTATGAAAGGGGGCAAAAAAATATTACTTACTCGTGGGACATGCCTATATCTCCTCAAAAGTTATTTTAAAAAAGTAAACCGTTTAAAGTGCTTTAGTTTTCATGGAATTCTATATGATGTAAATATATATGGTATATCAATGTGCGGGAGTTCAAGTGTATTTTATGTTGTTTATGAACTGGTGGTCCTCGAAATGTTTTCTTGTTCCTTTTGTTGGTATCAAGAGAATGTTCCTGTAGTCGTAGGACTCCGCTTGCTGCAAACTTTACAAGCCGTTTCATTATCAAACCAATAAAGTTGGATGTGATTCTCATTTATAAATCATTTTGTACGTGTTCTAAAGTGTGAGAAGAGAAACATGAATAAAGCATTACTGTATTATTTTTTCCTCTCGCTGTATTGTGCTGCCTTATTACACCGAGCATGATTCAACATAAAAATATCATATGACTTTAAACAAGAAACATGAAACCCAGTCTGTGCTGGATCTTGAAAAAGAAGAAAAAAATATCAATCACATATTAATATTTACATTTGATGTCATAGAAAAAGCCAAGGATGTCCACTTGATACAGGACCCAAAACAGCACCAGGCATAGTCTCATAATAAGAGATATTAATAGAAAACAAATCCATTACGGTGCACAAAAATAAACTGCTGGAGGGATTTTAGAAAGCACCGGATGCATTTAATTAGAGAAAATCGCAAACACTTACCTGAGACTAAATCATATCAAAAAGACAATTTTAATTAAATCAACAAAGTGTGCTCATTAACATTTCAGCAAGTGTTTTTTTTTCTTTCTTGAACTAAATGTCTCCTGAGACATGCAACATGTTTAAAAACATGAAAAGGCACTTCAGATAAGCCAAGGTTTAAGGTTATTGCAAATATATGATTATTATATAAAATGATTTTGGTATAAAAGTTGAACATTATCAGCTGAATCAATGGTTGCATTGGTATATGCATGCTGGAGCCATCACAGAAATTCTGCATTACATTTATTTTTATAAGCGGACAAGACATAACATATTCAAAAACACAACATGAACCCTGATTCAGTTCTATAAAAATTTGAGCGGAATTGATAAAGAAGTTCATACAAGCATTGAGAAGAAAATAATAATAATAATAAATAAGAAAAAAAAAATTCTGCAGTCTGAATGAAGTCTGTAATTTCTTGCCATGACAAATTGTGTCCTGAGTGAAGGACACAACCTACACTGCGGAGGCAGGTTTATTTCCCTTTTGTCACATTGTATCACGTTAGCTGCTGTCAGAAGGCTGGTTTGCTCATGTATTCTTCCATCGTCTGAAGAGAAGAAAAACAGGCACATAACCGATTACCCTTTTGTAGAATATTAAGTGACATTTCCAGGTTCCCTTCAGATGTATGGACCCTGCTTATTAGAATGATATATGGACAACAAATGATCAGATGCCATATGGGTTTTAAAGGAACACTTGACTCCAAAATGAAAATTCGCTCATCGTTTATTCACCCTTGTGTCATTTATACCCCTTATGCTATAGTCCTGTGAGCACTCAATATGCCAGCTTTGAAGGCGAGTAAATTGCATCATTTTCAATTTGGAGTGAACTATTCTCTTAATGTGGTCTCATTTTGTTGTCTCAAACAGACAGGTCTGTTTATTTCTCTCTCTTTGTCAAATCAATAATGTTTAATGAAGGTGACGGCCAAAGTAGAGCTCTATAACTGGGTGGGCAGCACCATTAAAACAGCTGCAGGTGCTTTCTGAATCTGAAATGTCTGGCTCAGAAACACTGATTGAGATGGTGTTGCCATGTGTCCAATTATTTTTATTATTATAAAAAAAAAATTCAGAACAATAGCAATTTACAGGGATGGAAGATAGTTTCTTTTAATCCTATTTTAATACTGTTAAATAAATAAACATATTTTTCTGTTTAATTTTTCCAAACATATGAACCTAAAAACAGATTAAATTTAGTGTCTCACCTCTTGCAGCATATCTGAGGCCTCTACAGACTTTGCAATAGACTGTTTGGATGTCTCCTGAATCTCTCCACCCATCAGAAACTCATCCAGGATGAAATAAGCCTTTTCAAAGTTAAAGATGATGTCCAGCTCACATACCTGTAAGATAATATTACACAGACAGAAATTGGTATAAAAAAAAATAAATAAAAAAAAGAATAAAGAGACGGGAGAATAAAGAACAAAATTCAGTGTTCAGTCTATGCAAAAAAATAAATTAAAAAAAAGCACCAGACATGATAAATTAAGTAACTGAATGCATTTACATTGCCAAAGTATTTGTCAAGTAGCTCCACATAACGGTGCAGAATCTCTAAAGCCAGAAGTTCATTATCCTTGTTCTCCAAAGCACAGCAGAAATACAGACTGGCATACCTACAAACAAGTGGGGAAACACAGACCTACATTTATTTTTATTCATTTAAAAAGAACAAAAATAAAAAAAATACAACTTCTGAAAATAGTACACACTATCCTCACAATTGCCATCTACAGTCTCTGTAATGCAACTGCTGACATGGCAAATCTCCATATTTATAAAGGTCACACTGGGAAAACAACAGGAAAGAACAGAGACGGCTTTAAGAAAGGTGTGAAATACAGATCAGAACCAGAAGCGTGTGAGAAACAGGCTCTCAGGAACATAAGTGTGAGAAAACACTCGCAGAAACACGATGGTTTCAGTGCCTGACAGAAGGATTTGATGCAGCATAAAAATCTGAACGGTGACCAAGAATATAGCCAGGCTCTGAAGCATTAAAGTTTACAAGCACAATTACACATTTTCTCAAAAACATTTCCATTACCCACTCACAAAAACAAAAGGTTCTTCAGCGGTTCTTTGCATTTTATATTCAGAAAATCCCCCTCTTCTGGGACATTTTCTACTATACAGGGTTGAAATATGGTTCTATATAGATTAAAAAAGCTCTTTAAATCACAACTTCCATTCAGCAATGCAACACTCCCTTTTTATGATCAAATCAGTTCGGAATAAATAAAAGCGATGTCTTGTTTTACTTGGAATTTTATATTGACTTTAAGAGCATTTAATCTTCAGAAGTGACATTAAAATGTTTCTAATACTACACCTAACTGATTTATCATAATAAAAAGATGAAGCACTAATATTTCCCATTGTGAGCATGTGGGTCCATTTTCAGTCACTATTGAGGGGCCATTGTGTAAAAAGCTGCCACTAGGTTTCACCAGAAAACAAGGAGTACTCAGACAGTGGCATGTCATCAGCTAATGACATCAGTAATGTCAGGAGAACTGTTCTGAACTGGTTTAAAAACTACAGCACAGGACGGGGCAACAAACTCGGTACGGACACAGAAACCTTTGCATGTGGCATTTTAATTAGCCCACATAAGATCTTGACTGCTGACTAGGTGTCCGCTTTGCAAGATTTTAGAGACTTTTGCTCACACCTTATGATGACTAATGACCAAACACGAGAGCCTAGCAGCTGGGCTTTTAATTAATGCTGAATCTAACGACGTCATTTTGTTTAAAACCAGCATGCTCTTACTGAAGATATACTGAATACAGCCCTAGATTTCCTCCTGCAGGACATTCTCCTTGGGCCTGGGTTGAATGCTCACCTCTTATAGACAATTTTCAGGTCCTTCCAGTGCAGGAAGTTACATGTGCGTGGTTTTCGAGACAACACCATAGTGGTCATGTCCTTCACAATCTTCTTCCTCTCTCTCTCCGGGAGAGGCAGGAACCATTTCTGCAGCCGTAACTTCCCCTGACGACTGAACAGCAACAGGAAGTGCATCTGTTGGAAAAGAGAACATGCATTTTAATGAATGATGGTTTCATTCTTTCATCTTTTGGAGTGGGTGTTGTCTAGTGGTTAATGATCCAGGTTGGTTATCCAAAGGTAATGAGTTACCAAGACTGTTCCTTTGAGCACAGTCATGAAAATACAGAGTCACTCTGCATAAGTGCCATTGCTAAATTAAATGTGAATAATCCTTTACTTTTCATTTAAAATTAATGTTGCTTTTTGTACTGGTCTGTATCATATATAAAACCAATACTTCATAGAAAACTTTAACTGTTGCAATGCATTCAAAAGGAAAACTATCATAAATCTATGTATAAAATACTCTTTATGCAGGGTTTTTCTGCAGATGCTGCAGGGAAGCAGATGGTAGACAA
Source organism: Sinocyclocheilus anophthalmus (assembly GCA_018155175.1). NCBI lineage: Eukaryota > Metazoa > Chordata > Actinopteri > Cypriniformes > Cyprinidae > Sinocyclocheilus > Sinocyclocheilus anophthalmus. The sequence continues at coordinate 700,478 of JADLZN010006169.1, forward strand.
AGGTTTCACACTAGAGTCAAGGCCAAAATGATTCAAGTGGGTGGACTTCATTCTGTACCGAATCTGTAATTTCATAGCGAATATTACAAAGTGTACCCGTTTCCTTACTATTTACCTCCCATCAACCACTTTCACACATAACCACCATAAAATTATAACATTTTCCTTTAAATTTACAAGATCACACATGCACCAAGATGAAGACTGCATTTGAACAGCTGTGCTGGAAATATGGTAGTACATGAAAAGAACCTTTTTTTCCAGCAATCTGTCGACTAATTTCATCACTGTCTTCGATTGAGAGAAGCTCTTCCATTTCAGCATCTGTGCAATTTAACAACATTTCCTTCAACAACAGTCGCATCTCAGGTTTACAAATAAACGCCATGGAGTAATTGCACCAGATTCTTTGTGATTTGGCACAAATTTGACAACAGAGCTAACTAAACTTTTGAATGCTCAATCGGTGAATCTCACGACTTTGCTCAGACATGGAGTCAATGCAAAAACCTTCCTGGCAATGTTACAGCGGAGTCAAACTGAAGAACACAGGTGGATGAAATGCATTTGTAGTTTCAAAATATTTATTCCTCAAAAGTGCAAAAATAATATTTAATGGAATCATAACCTAGACTAGTGCACAAGCTCTAGATACATTGAGCTGTGGTGCTCATGTGAGAAACGCAGGTACATATCTAGCCTGCATTGTGTTCTGATCCAATTTCCCCCATATTTCTTCTCTTGTCTTGCTGTGTCTATAACAGCAATTCCAAAAAGCCCACAGATAAAATTTTAGAAAGAGGAAATACACAGAAAAAGACAAACTACACTTCAGACAGAGAACTATGGCTAACCTTTTCACTGTCACACAAACCCAAATCAATATGAGATTCAATATCCGCGAGACAAAGATCTGCTGTCAGCTGCAGGATGGACCCCTGCGTGAATCCTTCCCACACAAGAACTAATCGGCTCAATGCAACGATACTAAGAACAAAATTTCTGAGAACTCCTAATTTCTCCTCCCCCTCATTTCATTTGCACAACTATTAACAGAAACCAGAGTCACACCTCTGAAACAAGATTAAAAACACACAAAAAAAATGGAACTGGACTGTTCACTTTTATTGCTGGAAAAGGGCATTTCATAAGAAAAACTTACATAAATGAGTAACGAGCAATAAAACGGTATTCAATACAGAGACATTCATAATAACTGAAACATTTTTTTTTCAAATGACAGTTGTAAAGAAATATAAAAATGTGCAGTATAGCCTAAATCACAGTGCAGAATACAGTATTCCACAGTGCAATTAATTCTAATGAACTAAAACACTTTTAAATATGGCTGAATCATTAATTATGCTGTCGAGAGTTACACATTTTCTACACAATTTATTGTTTTTATTTCCAATATTTTGACTAGACACCAACTGCTGAATTAGAGCGTAAAGCATAACAAGCATATTACCATTCTAAACGTCTATTGGTTGTTGCATTGCATATATTGATTTACATAAAAACAGCTACAGTACAATTCGTCGCCTTGGAATTACAAGGTTCTATCTGCATTCTGAGCAATTTTGAGATATTGAGCTTTAAAGTTTTTGCATTCCACAGACTTCTGTACATAGAACCCTTTTTGTCTTCTAAAAAAAAGGCCCAAAATGTACACCGCTTACAAAAGAAACATCATAATGCAATATAAGTTGTCACAGAATAAGAATATGTGAATAACGCAGTTTGATAAAAACGTCAGATAGAACCTTATAATTCCAAGGGGACGAATTGCATTATATGCAATATGCTAAAATTCAATTTCACTAAGTACAGGTACCATTCGCCCAGAGCAACCTGAACAATTCACCCAAAAATGAAAATTTACTCATGCTCAGGCCATCAATCTAGAGGAGTTTGTTTCTTCATCATAATGAATTTGGAGAATTTAGCATTACATCCAACGGATCCTCTGCAGTGAATGGGTGCCATCAGAATGAGAGTCCAAATAGCTAATAAAAACAACACAATAATCCACAAGTAATCCACACCACTCCAGTCCATGAATGAATGTCTTATGAAGTGAAAAGCTGCTTGCAAGAAACAATCCATTTACCATTACATTGTCACTTCTGGCCAAAATAAGAGCCTATAATCTATAACAACACTTCCATCACCTGTGGATTTAAATCCAATGACAAATTTGTTTAGAACTGTTTCCACTTGTAAACGGAGCTGGATCTGTGCATATTTTTTTCTCCTGATTCAGATAAGATGACATTTCACCAGAGAAAGCATTATGGATAGAGGACTTGTATTTTAGCTGAAGTTTTTAAAGTTAAATTTGATGAATTTGTTTAGAACAAACAGCTTTTTCGCTTCACAAGACATTAACTGATGGACTGGAGTCGTGTGGATTATTGTGATGTTTTTATCAGCTGTTTGGACTCATTCTGACGGCACCCATTCACTGCAAATTATTCATTGGTGAGCAAGTGATGTAATGCTAAATTTCTCCAAATCTGTTCTGAAGAAGAAAAATTCATCCACATCTTGGATGGCCTGAAGGCGAGTACATTTTCTATGTAAAATTAGTAAATTTCCATTTTTTCGTGAACTATTTCTTTAAGTGTAAATACATGATAATGGCAATGGGTCATTTTTCACAGAACTCAAACCATCAAGAAGCAATGAGTCAAGCTTTGTCCTCCTAAAGTCAATTGTTATGTTTAACGAGAGAATTAATGAATATGCTGCAAGCAACTCATTTTGCTCGCAAACACACATGCACACAGATGCCGGAACACCAGGTGGGGAAAAGGAACCGTCAGCTGCTTCATTGTTATGACCAAAGCATGCTGGCAAAGAGTTTATTTGCTTCCTCAGTAAATCCTGAGGAGAGACGAAAGATGAAAACACAAGGAAAAAACAAGGAAACAGAAGCATGCACCGCGTCGGGTCTACTATTGTGCTCCAGACGAATATGATTCTCTGAAGTATTTCTTCAGCGTGGAACACCCATCTCACGCCAACAGGAAAAGAAAAGGAGAAAGGAAACAGTGTGCTACAGCTATTAAGTTACATACATCTTTATCTCTACATTCCACACTTTCTCTCCTTACACACACACACACACACCCCTCTCCCTCTCTCTCCCACACACAAAGTTTCACTAGGGGAGGGTTTAAATGAAGCTCTGAGCTTCCTCTTGAGCCTGTTCCTGCTTAGATTTCAGTTCTGTGTTGCTCGGATTTCATTTTTCTTCTATTGTTGGAGTCGACACAGCCGTGAGCGGCTACAGCACACAGGAGAACATGCTTACAAACACACTCGCTGCAGTTTAAATGAGATTCTGCAGTGTGTTGTTATCTCTTAAATTAAAAGGGCCACTTCTTCATCACTTGTAATTACTCGGATGCATACAGACAATATCAGAGATGAAGCATTGTGGACCTGCATGTATTGTATTACTACTCTGGAGAGATTTTGCAAACACTTACAAAAACTAAATTATTTACGAATGTGTTTTTTCATTAGCATTTAATTACATTTCTTAACATTATTAACAGCAAAAAAAGCTGTAAATAATAATCTATAATAATAAAGATATGTATTAATATGACTTCAGTTTGAAAAAATTTTATTTTTAAAAATGTATTTATTTTATTATTTTTTACGTTTTTTTTTTATACAAACACATATGTATGGCATACTTTATTGTATTAGCATAATATGCTTCTGACTGATATGTTTAATTATTACACTCTAAAAATGCTGGGTTAAATACAAGCCAGTGCTGGGTAAAATAGGACAAACCCAGCAACTGGGCTGTTTTGACACAACGGTTGGGTTAAATGTTTAACCCAACATTCTGGACAGTATCCCAACCGCTGGGTCAAAACAACCTATTTGCTGGGTTTGTCCCTATTTTACCCCACACTGGGTTGTATTTAACCCAGCAATTTTTTAGAGTGTAGAATCTTTAACATAAATACTTTTTAATAAAAAAATACAAATTAACAGCGTATTTTTCATGTCATTTGAGTATTACAAGTATTGTTTTGTAAATGCCATTCATATTTAAAAATATATAATTGCTAATATTATTAATAATATATATTACAACAATATACAAATATTTAATAGCAAATGTTAATTTCATTTGTAATATTGTGATTGGTTTATAAAGTACTCTTAACTCATTCGTCTTCATTCTTGCACACATTAACCAGAAGAACAGATAGCTCTTCTTGTAAACTCGCTCAGCAGCAGTCAAACGTCAAACACACAGTGGCCAACTCTATTTGAACAAAAAATAAACGAGTTCACCTGGCCGCCAAATCAAGTCAGCTAAACCAGGACTTTGCATGCAAGTTTTCTCCACACAAAGGTTTCATAATTTGCTTGCTGAGTGTCAAAATCTGACAGGCCAGTATCAAGAGAAACGAACCAACCGGTTTATCCAGACAGATGAGATGACTTCACCAAAGCGACACCTTTAACTCCCTCAGCATTTAAAATGACATCAGATTCATTTGCTCAGACTTTGAATAAAACAACTTTAGGTGAATTACACCAGCTCTAAATGACACTGTTTTCTTTAGTCGGTGATAAACAAGAAGTTCATGAAGGACGGAAGTTTTAAAGTCCGCAGGTGCACGAGCACAACCTGTGGAAGAAATCACCTGTCTGTCGCACTGCTCTGTGATCTAAATGTGTGCTTTTAGGTGAGGCAAAAGAATAACCGGTGTAACTTACCATATTGAAGTAAGAAATACGGAAAGAATGTTGAAATCCACAAAATTCCTATTCACTTCCCGGCCGGCTGGTCAAGGCCGGAGTCATCGCTGCCCTTCCCAAACTGTGGTGGAGAGAAAAGCTACGCATGCGCAGATGCGTATCTGAGCGGTCGGCTTTGTTTTCGCCTCCTATGTCTGAGCTCTGATTGGTTAACGCACTACACCTGGCTTGAAAAGGGGCGAGGCAACACCCTCCTAACATATTTTCCTGTACGTTACCTTTAAACGCCTTTTGTAAATGCAGCCTTGACATGTATGGATATAGATATGACATGTACAAGCAGCCAACTTAAAACACAATAAAGAATAACCTATTTTTGTTATAAAAAATATAATATAATAATATTAATTAAAGTACAGTTTGCTATTATGAATATTATTATCTTGTTATTCCTCAGAATAATAACTGGCTTTATATGATAAATAACTGTAGTGTTGGGTCCGAGTCCACCTTGTTGAGTCCTATTTCTTAACCAATTGAGTTTGAATGGGAGACGATTATTAATAATGTATTTTTGTCTTAATTTTATGTTCTTACTTTTTTTTTTCTTTTATGATATTTGTATTTTTTAATCTTGTATTACACATGACGAGTCAAGTTCGAGTCCAAGTTCATTCATATTTAAAGTCCGAGTCCAAGTAGCCTACCCCAACTCTAAATAATAGTATTCTTTATTCTTCATTTTACACTTCAGTGAAAGTGTTAAAAAATTAGAAAGTAGGTTCACAGTAAATGAACAAAAAATGTACTGTTTGTGTGTGTGTGTGTAGGTTTAGTAAACATTTTGTAATTACTAAATATTTTGGGAAGTAAAAAAAAAAAAATGTACAGGTCAAACACTTGGATTTTTACTACATTTTGTCCAAAACATTTCAGGTTTTTGCAAGCTACAGTGGGTCTTGGAGGGTTTTTGTTTATTTGGAAAGTCATCTTTGAGCATAAAAGGCTAAATAATGGAAAACGGACTACATTTATTTGCATGACCTTTCGTATAATTGATTACCTATCATCTGACACTAGAGGAAGTCCTCTGGAGCTACAGCAGTCACATGCATCTGTCAGCTGTCATATCACTGCAGTCCAGTTGAGAAGAAACAACAGTGCAACAAATGTGTCTCTACAGGAACATAGTGTGGTTTATCAAGGGAATGAGGGAGTACACAAGGTAAAGGTATTTTTGTATTTCTTACTGAATTCAGTTTGCGTTGTTGAGGTAATTGGGCTGCTTTATTGCTGATAACTTTTGAGAAAGTTTGTTGCAAATTCTTTTCTAATTAGTGTTTTGTTTCCAATCGCAATTAGATGGTTTTCATTGCTATAATCATTTAATCATTTACAAAATTATTCTGGCCCGAGCGTATATTTAGCAGCTGCCCAAAGCTGCTGCAAAAACAAAGTCTTAAACGGTGTTCCTGCAAGCCAAATGTTGTTAGATGTAGTGGTTTCTTGCATAAATGTTGTTTTTGTATTTCCCCAAGTCATCTCTGACATGCATTCATCCAAGCTCTCAGTTAAAGGTCAGTCATCATTGCATCACAATGGGCCCTATTGGGACCCCTGCCGCTCTCTCAAGTGCCCCGTCATCCCACACAGACGCTCCTTTGGCCCCTGATCAGGGCTCTTGTCTTAGGAGCTCTGTCTCAGATGCCCAGCAGTCACATAATTCAAGGATTGTGTTAAAAACACACTTTTATGGATAACAGTACAGCTCTTGAGGTTTTATGCTGGTTGTGTTTCTGATTTGATTCATGTGTTGGATGTTGTCAAGAGGTCTGGATTTGAGAATGCCTCTAAGAGCTTTGTAGCGAAGGAACTGGATGTGTCCATGGTAGGCCATTCCATTCCTCCATGATCACCGGAGTCAACATTGGAATAGGGACGGCAACAGTCATGGCTAAAAAAATTGTTTGTTTTACAGTCACAAACAATTTTACAGTATATTTCCAACTACATGATGGCAGCAGATGGTACCTTAATACTATGTATACCATAATGTTCTGAATTATTAGCATTTTCCTCTACCATGGTAGATACAGTATACATGTCGTTTGACATGTGAAAACAATTATATTCAGTGAAAACAATTATATTCAGATCGATAATATAACATGTAGATAATTATCAATATTAAATAAATACAATACTGTTCAAAGGTTTGGACTTGGTAAGATTTTATGTTTTTGAAAGCCTTTATGCTCACCAAGGCTGCACATATGTGATAAAAATACAGTAAAATGCCAGAAAGCAGTTATGCGAGAAAACAGCCAAATGATACCAAAAACACCAACTCTTCAATCAAGCAATTCTTTTTATTCGAGGAGGTGGAGCTGGGGGAGAGACAAACTTTCCAAACTGTTTGATCAAAGAGGGTAAAACCATGCCATATGAATAAAGCACTGAATTGAAAAGATCTCCAGTAAGTGTTATGCAAAATTCCCATGACCATTTCAATGACCACATTGCCGACCATTTCCTTGACCGCTTCCCTGGCCAGACACGCTTCCCTGTCCTCTTCCCTGACAAGAACCGCTTCCCTGGCCGCTGCCCTGGCCCTGTCCGCTTCCCTGACCAGAACCGCTTCCATGGCCACTGCCCTGGCCCTGACCGCTTCCCTGACTCCAGAACCGCTTCCCTGGCCCCTGCCCTGGCCCTGTCCGCTTCCCTGACCAAACCCTTCCCTGACCAGAACTGCTTCCCTGACCCCGTCCGCTTCCCTGGCCAGAACCGCTTCCCTGGCCCCTGCCCTGGCCCTGTCCACTTCCCTGACCCGAACCGCTTCCCTGACCCAGTCCGCTTCCCTGACCAGAACCGCTTCCCTGACCTGTCCGCTTCCCTGACCAGAACCGCTTCCGTGACCGCTGCCCTGGCCCTGTCCGCTTCCCTGGCCAGAACCGCTTCCCTGGCCGCTGCCCTGGCCGCTTCCTCCCAGACCGCTTCCCTGGCCCTGTCCGCTGCCCTGACCAGAACCGCTTCCCTGGCCGCTGCCCTGGCCCTGTCCGCTTCTCTGACCAGAACCACTTCCCTGGCTGCTGCCCTGGCCCTGGCCGCTTCCCTGGCCTAATTACGAGAGGATTGTGCGTTTCTATGGCGTTTCAACATCTAAATGTTGTCAGATGTAGTGGTTTCTTGCACAAATGTTGTTTTTGTATTTCCCCAAGTCATCTCCTCTGACATGCATTCATCCAAGCCCTCAGTTAAAGGTCAGTCATCATTGCATCACAATGGGCCCCATTGGGACCACTGCCGCTCTCTCAAGTGCCCTGTCATCCCACACAGAAGCTCCTTTAGCCCCTGATCAGGGTTCTTGTCTTAGGAGCTCTGTCTCAGATGCCCAGCGGTCACATAATTCAAGGATTGTGTTAAAAACACACTTTTATGGATAACAGTACAGCTCTTGAGGTTTTATGCTGGTTGTGTTTGATTTGATTCAGGTGTTGGATGGTGTCAACAGGTCTGGATTTGAGATTGCCTCTAATAGCTTTGTAGTGAAGGAACTGGATGTGTCCATGGTAGGCCATTCCTTCATGATCACTGGAGTCAACAGCGGAATAGGGAAGGCAACAGCCATGGCTAAAAAAAGGTTTTACAGTCACACAAACTATTTTAGGTTACAGTATTATTTTTCCAACTATATGATGGCAGCAGATTGTAATACGGTACCTTAATACTGTGTTTACCATAATGTTCTGAATGATTAGCATTTTCCTATACCATGGTAGATACAATATACAAGTAGTTTTTGAAAGTAAAAATTTTATTCAGATCGATAATATAACATGTATATCATTATCAATATTAAAGGGGTCATATGATGCGATTTCAAGTTCCTTTCTCTTTGGAGTGTTACAAGCTGATTGTGCATAGATAAGATCCCTGAAGTTGCAAAGACTAAAGTCTCAAAACCAAAGAGATACTCTTTATCAAAGTTAAGACTCTGCCACGCCCCCCTTAAAACGGCTCGTTCTAACACGCCCCCACATATCTACCCCACTATGTGGAAATATTAGCATAATGCAGCCCAAATGTGCACGCAAAGAAAGAAGGCATGGTTTCAGTAAACGCAGTTAGTGTTGAAGCAGCCATGTCAAGGAGACGCTGTGTGTTTCTAGGTGAAAGCAAAAACACTTTATTTGGCCTTCAATAATGCTTTGGAATCTTTAAAGGGTCATATGATGCGATTTCATTTTTTCCTTTCTCTTTGGAGTGTTACAAGCTCTTGGTGCATAAAGAAGATCTGTAAATTTGCAAAGACTAAAGTCTCAAATCCAAAGAGATATTCTTTATAAACGTTAAGAGTCAGCCACACCCCCCTAAAACGGCTCGTTCGAACACGCTATGTGGGAAGATTTGCATAACGCAGCCCAAATGTTCACGCAAAGAAAGGCGTAACTTTTATTCTTGCTGTAGTTTTGTTGTTTCCGCCGCCGCCATGTTGTGGAGACACTATGTGTTTCGTTTGAAAGCGAAACTACTTTGTTTGGTCTTCCAAAAGAGACGATATCTGCTTCGCCATGCCTAGAGCTGATCTGTGCTGGTCGGTGAGGGAATACATCAACTTAGTGCTGTGGATCGCCGGATCGGCTTTCACCGATCCTTCGCCGGGACCGCCGTTCTCGACCCCGCCACCTCAGCTCACTCTTGCCCGGCTTCAGCTCTCGCGAAGCCGGGGCGTTCACTCACGCTAGGCCGCTGTGTTTTTCGTTGTGAAAGCAAAACTACTTTGTTTGGTCTTTCCAAAAGAGGACGATATCACTTCGTCATGCTAGAGCTGATCTGTGCTGGTCGCTGAGGGAATACATTAACTTTGTGCTGTGGATCGCCGGCACATTTTTATGGAGGACTGTTTACTGATCCTGGTAGAGTAACGTTAGACTACAATGCCGGTAGTTCTGACTCACTTAAGTACGTTTTCTTTTATCATTTGCCACGGACGATTCAAACATGAGTTTTGGGCAATGTAGAGTAGCACTTGTTATTTGTCATTTCTCCGATCACATGCAGGAGTTTTTATGTTTACGCTGCCACGATTTGGGGGCCAACCCGTTAAAAAACGCGAACAAGACATGTATAACGTCCATTATACTCAGTATTAGTCCCCACGGAGGCAACAAATTCCCTCGTGTATGGGTTTTAAATGTTTATGTCGTCGCGTATCCGGCTTGACAGGGCATCATCACAATATGGTGAGGGGCATAACATTTCCATCACACGCTTGAGGTATTCGGCCAATCACAACACACTGGATAGCTGGCCAATCACAGCACACCTCGCTTTTTCAGACCGATGAGCTTTGTAAAAATCGATGCGTTTCAGAAGGCGGGGCATAGAGGAGAAACAATAAGTACAGTATGTGGAAAATAATGTGTTTTTTTCATTACACCAAATACACAAAATATAAATGTTCTTTTTAGCAGCATCATATGACCCCTTTAATAACCACTGTTCAAAGGTTTGGGCTTCGTACTTTTTTGATGTTTTTAAAGAAGTCTCATGCTCACCAAGGCTGCATATATGGGATTAAAAATACAGTAAAATTATGCCAGAAAGCAGTTATGCGAGAAAACGGGCAAATTATACCAAAAACACCAACTCTTCAATCAAGCAATTCTTTTTATTTGAGGAGGTGGGGGGAAGAGACAATCTTTCCAAACTGTTTGAGCAAAGAGGGAAACCACACCATATGAAATAAAGCCCTGGGGGGGGGGGGGGGGGAAAGGGAAAAGATCTCCAGTAAGTGTTATGCAAAATTCCCATGAACATTAATGACCACATCCCTGACCATTTCCTTGACTGTTTCCCTGACCATAACCGCTTCCCTGTCCATAACCACTGCCCTGGCCAGAAGCGCTTCCCTGGCCAGAAGCGCTTCCCTGGCATAACCGCTTCCCTGGCCACTTCCCTGACCGCTGCCCTGGCCGCTTCCCCGACCAGAACCGTTTCCCCGACCAGAACCGCTTCCCCGACCGCTTCCCTCACCACTTCCCCGACCGCTGCCCTAGCCAAAACCGCTTCCCTGACCAGAACTGCTTCCCTGACCGTTGCCCCCGTCCGCTTCCCTGACCAGAACCGCTTCCCTGAACCCTTGCTTGGTCCCATCCGCTTCCCTGACCAGAACCGCTTCCCTGACCGTTGCCCCCATCCGCTTCCCTGACCGCTGCCCCCGTCCGCTTCCCTGAACACTTGCTTGGCCCAGTCCGCTTCCCTGAACACTTGCTTGGCCCAGTCCGCTTCCCTGAACACTTGCTGGCCCAGTCCCGCTTCCCTGACCACTTGCTTGGCCCCGTCCGCTTCCCTGACCAGAACCGCTTCCCTGACCAGAACTGCTTCCCTGACCGTTGCCCCCGTCCGCTTCCCTGACCAGAACCGCTTCCCTGGCCCCTTCCCTGGCCCTGTCCGCTTCCCTGGCCAGAACCGCTTCCCTGACCAGAACTGCTTCCCTGGCCGCTTGCTTGGCCCTATCCGCTTCCCTGACCATAACCGCTTCCCTGACCACTCCCCTGGCCGCTTCCACTTCCCTGACCATGACCGCTTCCCTTACAACTGCCCTGTCTGCTTCCCTGACTGCTTGCTTGGCCCTGTCCACTTCCCGGACCATAACTGCTTCCCTGACCGATGCCCTGGCCACTTCCCTGTCTGCTTCCCTGCCCCTGTCTGCTTCCCTGGCCGCTTCCTTGACCAGAACCCCTTCCCTGGCCCTTGTCGCTGCCTTGACCACTGCCCTGTCCGCTTCCTTGACCAGAACCGCTTCCCTGACAATAACCACTTCCCTGACCAATGCCCTGGCCCTGTCCGCTTCCTTGACCACTGCCCTGTCCGCTTCCCTGATAGGAACCGCTTCCTTGACCACTGCCCTGTCTGCTTCCCTGGCCCTGTCCGCTTCCATGACCAGAACAGCTTCCCTGGCCCTGTCCACTTGCCTGGTCAGAACCGCTTCCCTGGCCACTTGCTTGGCCCTGTCCGCTTCCCTGGCCAATGCCCTGGCCACTTCCCTGACCCTGTCCGCTTCACTGGCCGCTTCCTTGACCAGAACCCCTTCCCTGGCCCTGGTCGCTTCCTTGACCAGAAGTGCTTCCCTGGCCGCTTGCTTGGCCCTGTCCGCTTCCCTGACAATAACCACTTCCCTGACCGATGCCCTGTTTGCTTCCCTGGCCAGAACCGCTTCCCTGGCCATGTCCGATTCCCTGGCCAGAACCCCATTCCCTGACCCTGGTCGCTTCCTTGACCACTGCCCTGTCCACTTCCTTGACCATAACTGCTTCCCTGGACACTTGCTTGGCCATGTCCGCTTCCCTGACAATAACCGCTTCCCTGACCACTTCCCTGGCCCGGTCCGCTTCCCTGGCCAGAACCGCTTCCCTGGCCCTGTCCGATTCCCTGGCCCGAACCGCTTCCCTGGCCCGGTCCGCTTCCCTGGCCCGGACCGCTTCCCTGGCCCGGTCCGCTTCCCTGGCCGATAACCTGGCCCGGTCCGCTTCCTTGCCGGAACCATCTTCCTTTCCCTGCTGCTTCCCTGGCCGCTTCCCGGGCGCGTTACCGCTTCCCTGTCCCTGCCCTGGCCGATGCCCTGGCCCCGTCCGCTTCCCTGGCCAATGCCCTGGCCAGAACCGCTTCCCTGGCCGATGCCCTGGCCAGAACCGCTTCCCTGGCCGATGCCCTGGCCCTGTCCGCTTCCCTGGCCAGGTCCGCTTCCCTGGCCGATGCCCTGGCCGATGCCCTGGCCCTGTCCACTTCCCTGGCCCGGTCCGCTTCCCTGGCCGCTGCCCTGGCCCGGTCCGCTTCCCTGGCCACGACCGCTTCCCTGGCCCGGTCCGCTTCCCTGGCCCGGTCCGCTTCCCTGGCCAGAACCGCTTCCCTGGCCGATGGCCTGTCCGCTTCCCTGGCCCTGTCCGTTTCCCTGGCCAGAACCACTTCCCTGGTCGATGCCCTGTCCGCTTCCCTGGCCCGGTCCGCTTCCCTGGCCCTGGCCCTGGGCGATGCCCTGGCCCGGTCCACTTCCCTGGCCGCTGCCCTGGCCGATGCCCTGGCCCGGTCCACTTCCCTGGCCCTGTCCGATTCCCTGGCCCGGTCCGCTTCCCTGGCCCTGGCCGATGCCCTGGCCCGGTCCGCTTCCCTGGCCCTGTCCGCTTCCCTTGCCGATGCCCTGGCCAGAACCGCTTCCCTGGCCCTGTCCGCTTCCCTGGCCCTGTCCGTTTCCCTGGCCAGAACCGCTTCCCTGGCCTGGCCGATGCCTGGCCAGAACCACTTGCTGGCCCGATTCCCTGGCCAAACCACTTGCCTGTCCGATTCCCTGGCCAGAACCTCTTCCCTGGCCGATGCCCTGTCCGCTTCTCTGGCCAGAACCGCTTCCCTGACCGATGCCCTGGCCCTCTCCGCTTCCCTGGCCTGAACTGCTTCCCTGGCCGATGCCCTTGCCCTGCCCACTTCCCTGGCAGGAACCTCTTCCCTGGCCGATGCCCTGGCCCTGTCCGCTTCCCTGGCCAGAACCGCTTCCCTGGCCGATGCCCTGGCCCTGTCCGCTTCCCTGGCCAGAACCACTTCCCTGGCCCTTGCCCTGTCCGCTTCCCTGGCCAGAACCGCTTCCTTGACCACTGCCCTGTCCGCTTCCCTGGCCAGAACCACTTCCCTGTCCGCTTCCCTGGCCCTGTCCCCTTTTTTTTTGCCTGGCAGAACCGCTTTTCCTTCCCTGCCAAACCTCTTCCGTTACCACTGCCCTGTCCGCTTCCTTGGCCAGAACTGCTTCCCTGGTCGCTTCCCTTCTGCTTGCTTGCCACGTCTGCTTCCCTGGCCATTGCCAGTCCTGCTTCTCTGGCCACTGCCGTCTGCTTCCCGGGTCGCTTCCCTACCATAACCGCTTTCCCTGACCGATGCCCTGGCCGCTTCCCTGGCCCTGTCCGCTTCCCTGGCCGCTTCCTTGACCAGAACCCCTTCCCTGGCCCTGGTCGCTTCCTTGACCAAAACTGCTTCCCTGGCCGCTTGCTTGGCCCTGTCCGCTTCCCTGACCATAACCGCTTCCCTGACCGATGCCCTGGCCCTGGCCGCTTCCCTGGCCAGAACCGCTTCCTTTACAACTGCCCTGTCTGCTTCCCTGACTGCTTGCTTGGCCCTGTCCACTTCCCGGACCATAACTGCTTCCCTGACCGATGCCCTGGCCACTTCCCTGTCTGCTTCCCTGCCCCTGTCTGCTTCCCTGGCCGCTTCCTTGACCAGAACCCCTTCCCTGGCCCTTGTCGCTGCCTTGACCACTGCCCTGTCCGCTTCCTTGACCAGAACCGCTTCCCTGACAATAACCACTTCCCTGACCAATGCCCTGGCCCTGTCCGCTTCCTTGACCACTGCCCTGTCCGCTTCCCTGATAGGAACCGCTTCCTTGACCACTGCCCTGTCTGCTTCCCTGGCCCTGTCCGCTTCCATGACCAGAACAGCTTCCCTGGCCCTGTCCACTTGCCTGGTCAGAACCGCTTCCCTGGCCACTTGCTTGGCCCTGTCCGCTTCCCTGACAATGCCCTGGCCATTCCTGACCTGTTCCGCTTCACTGGCCGCTTCCTTGACCAGAACCCCTTCCCTGGCCCTGGTCGCTTCCTTGACCAGAAGTGCTTCCCTGGCCGCTTGCTTGGCCCGGTCCGATTCCCTGACAATAACCACTTCCCTGACCGATGCCCTGTTTGCTTCCCTGGCCAGAACCGCTTCCCTGGCCATGTCCGATTCCCTGGCCAGAACCCCATTCCCTGGCCCTGGTCGCTTCCTTGACCACTGCCCTGTCCACTTCCTTGACCATAACTGCTTCCCTGGACACTTGCTTGGCCATGTCCGCTTCCCTGACAATAACCGCTTCCCTGACCACTTCCCTGGCCCGGTCCGCTTCCCTGGCCGATGCCCTGTCCGTTTCCCTGGCCCTGTCCGATTCCCTGGCCCGAACCGCTTCCCTGGCCGATGCCCTGGCCCTGTCCGCTTCCCTGGCCTGAACCGCTTCCCTGGCCGATGCCTTTGCCCTGTCCACTTCCCTGGCCGGAACCACTTGCCTGGCCCTGTCTGCTTCCCTGGCCGCTTCCCTGGCCGGTACCGCTTCCCTGTCCACTGCCCTGGCCGATGCCCTGGCCCCGTCCGCTTCCCTGGCCGATGCCCTGTCCGCTTCCCTTGCCCTGTCCGATTCCCTGGCCAGAACCGCTTCCCTGGCCGTTGCCCTGTCCGCTTCCCTGGCCAGAACCTCTTCCCTGGCCCTGGCCGATGCCCTGGCCCTGGCCGATGCCCCTGGCCCTGGCCGATGCCCTGGCCGATGCCCTGGCCCTGTCCGCTTCCCTGGCCCG
>JADLZN010006170.1:0-53953 GCA_018155175.1 Sinocyclocheilus anophthalmus
AAATATTAGTTTATACTCATTGTGTTCCTCTCCACGGAAATCTTTAGTAAAAGACGAAAGATTTATACGCTATGAAGAGAAACATGAGTGTACTAGCTTTAAGAAAGCAGCAGTACGTACTTGAGCGACAGGAACACATTTCACAAGAACGGTGGGAACCTCACGGACAAAATCTGTTCAACATTTAACACTGACCTATTTGTAACCTGATGGTTAGAATATTCTGTACACTATAATAAAGCAACCCACCCGGTCTTTTCTTTTTGTATTTTTAAATAAGAGTTTAGGTAAAAACAAACTAAATAAATACACTCAGCGATCGCTTTTAGACTGATATAGCTGACCAAAAGAGGGCACCGTCTCATTACTGAATACAAAAAAAAGTTATCTTCAGAGTCTAACACGAGCTTTAAACTGAAAGTGAGTTCATAACTTGGCTTATCTATTTTTTGGGGGTGAAGTAAAACTCATCATTGCAGAGTATCAAACCTCAGCCTCAAAAACTACGAAGATTACTGAACAAAAACATATCTGACATTTAACTCGATCGAACAGCCCCGCAATTAAACAAGACATCAAAAAATTATCTTATACTCATTGTGTTCCTCCCGACGGAAATCTTTAGTAAAAGGCGAAAGATTTATACGCTCTGAAGAGAAACATGAGTGTACTAGCTTGTGAACAGCGCTAGTACGTACTTGAGCGACAGGAACACATTTCACAAGAACGGTTGGAGACTGACAAGACCTCTGTTCAACATTTGGTTATATTTACTGTACTTAGAACATTTTGTATAATACATCAATCTATTCGGGCTTCTCTTTTTGTTTTTAAATAGGCATTTAGTTAAAAATAAATAAATAAGACCACGATTCCTGATTAAAAGACACAGATGGGTACTTGCAGATAGGTCTACAAAGGAAATGTTCTCTTCACAGAAGCTAACACAAACACTAAAACAAAGTGATGAGCCTATTTTGACAGACACTGTTGAAAACATAGCATAACTTGTCGTTTCTATATTGAGTTGAGATAAAAAGAGCAAAATAAAATACTGACGAAACAGGCTATCTTCTTGCATACAAGCACTCTCCACGCTTACAGTCCATGCTTTCTGAAAAGATGTCAAGCCATTAATTTACTGCTACGATTACATGAAAACTGTGCGCAAAAAACTACATACACTCACAAAAAAAACTATCTAACACAAAACTACAAAACCGCTGTCATTAATCTGATATTTAAACCGGATTGAGAAGCCTTGCAATCAAGCAGGCCATAAAAAAAATTAGTTTATACTCTTTGTGTTCTTCGCCACGGAAATCTTTAGTAAAAGGCGAAAGATTTATACGATATGAAGAAAAACATGAGTGTACTAGTTTTAAGAAAGTAGCAGTACGTACTTGAGCGACAGGAACACATTTCACAAGAACGGTGGGAACCTCACGGACAAAATCTGTTCAACATTTAACACTGACCTATTTGTAACCTGATGGTTAGAATATTCTGTACACTATAATAAAGCAACCCACCCGGTCTTTTCTTTTTGTATTTTTAAATAAGAGTTTAGGTAAAAACAAACTAAATAAATACACTCAGCGATCGCTTTTAGACTGATATAGCTGACCAAAAGAGGGCACCGTCTCATTACTGAATACAAAAAAAAGTTCTCTTCAGAGTCTAACACGAGCTTTAAACTGAAAGTGAGTTCATAACTTGGCTTATCTATTTTTTGGGGATGAAGCATAACTCATCATTGCAGAAAATCAAACCTCAGCCTCAAAAACTACGAAGATTATTGAACAAAAACATATCTGACGTTTATCTCGATCGAACAGCCCCGCAATTAAACAGAGCATCAAAAAATTAGTTTATACTCATTGTGTTCCTCCCCACGGAAATCTTTAGTAAAAGGCGAAAGATTTATACGATATGAAGAGAAACATGAGTGTACTAGCTTTAAGAAAGCAGCAGTACGTACTTGAGTGACAGGAACACATTTCACAAGAACGGTTGGAGACTGACAAGACCTCTGTTCAACATTTGGTTATATTTACTGTACTTAGAACATTTTGTATAATACATCAATCGCTTCTCTTTTTGTTTTTAAATAGGCATTTAGTTAAAAATAAATAAGACCACGATTCCTGATTAAAAGACACAGACGGGTACTTGCAGATAGGCCTACAACTGACCAAAAGAGAGCACTATTTCATTAGTGAATACAAAGGAAATGTTCTCTTCACAGAAGCTAACACAAACACTAAAACAAAGTGATGAGCCTATTTTGACAGACACTGTTGAAAACATAGCATAACTTGTCGTTTCTATGTTGAGTTGGGATAAAAAGAGCTAAATAAAATACGGACGAAACAGGCTATCTATTTGCATACAGGCACGCTTCACACTTACAGTCCATGCTTTCTGAAAAGAAGATGTCAAGCCATTAATTTACTGCTACGATTACATCAAAACTGTGCGCAGAAAACTACATACACTCCCAAAAAAACTGTGTAACACAAAACTACTGATATTAATCTGATATTTAAACCTGATTGTGAAGCCTTGCAATTAAACAGGCCACCAAAAAATTAGTTTATACTCATTGTGTTCCTCTCCACGGAAATCTTTAGTAAAAGGCGAAAGATTTATACGCTATGAAGAGAAACATGAGTGTACTAGCTTTAAGAAAGCAGCAGTACGTACTTGAGCGACAGGAACACATTTCACAAGAACGGTTGGAAAATCTTTAAAATCTGTTCAACATTTAACACTGACCTATTTGTAACCTGATGGTTAGAATATTCTGTACACTATAATAAAGCAACCCATCCGATCTTTCATTTTTGTACTTTTAAATAAGAGTTTAGGTTAAAACAAACTAAATAAATACACTCAGCGATCGCTTTTAGACTGATATAGCTGACCAAAAGAGGGCACCGTCTCATTACTGAATACAAAAAAATGTTCTCTTCAGAGTCTAACACGAGCTTTAAAATGAAAGTGAGCTCGTATTTGAGTCTGTTTTTGAATCTATTTTTTATTATGCAATAGAAGAACAACAAATACAAGTAAGAACAAAAGACAATAAGGATTACAAACAATACTCCAAAGCATATACTATGTTAGATTTACACCATGAAAGAGTCTTACATGCAATAGAATTATTAGAGTTTCTTAAAGAGTTTACATATACATCAAAATCTTTCCTGAAAATAAAAAAGTAGGGAGTTTTCTTTGAAAATGTACACTTGTGAATGTAAAATTTAGCAAGATATAACAATAGATTAATAATACATTTACACTGAGAAAGATCTAAATTCAAAGAGTAACAATTTTTGGCGTTATACAAAAGTTTGGACATAAATATTTTTTAACAAAATTGGAAAAGTCAACCCAGAACACTAGAATAAGCACAGTCCCAAAACAAATGATCGATTGCTTCTTCAGACTGAAGGCAAAAGGAGCAAATAGGGGAAATACTATTGTTAAATTTAGCAAGTTTGTAATTTACCGGATAACAATTATGGATAATTTTGATAGAGACTTCAACACCTTTATTAGACAAGAATAAATTTTGTCGAAGAAGCCAAAACTCTTCCCATTCTATATCACTAAATATGTTATTCCAAAAACTCACACAAGCAGGTAAAGAAATCTGAGATCTATTAATAATTGAACAGATGTCTTTGTTTGACATGGCATTGAGAAGACTTTGGTCAACAAATAAGTTAGTGTTATCAAAAAGAGAAGAGTCTAACGAACCTTTAGGGCCATTTTTTTTTACTAACGGTATAATACAATTGGGAATTGCACCAAACACAATGGCATATTCTCTTTGGACTGGAAAAGAAAATTCTTGCATAAATTGTTCATAAGTAAAAAGGACACCACGATCATCTAAAAGTTGACTGACTAAAAGTATATTTTTATCAAACCAATTGTGAAAAAAAGAGATTTATTTTTATATCTAATATTTTTATTATTCCAAATAAAGTAGCTGTGTGGTGAAAAATGATAATTATGTATAAGTGACCAACTTATTAAAGCCTGTTTATGAAAACAAGATAAATGTAAAGGTATTTTAGAGATATCAAAGTTGGAGTGCAATAAAAAATGTAAACCTCCAGCAGAATTAAATATATGATTTGGAAGTATTTGAGCTAGCTGACCAAAAGAGGGCACCGTCTCATTATTGAATACAAAAAAAATGTTCTCTTCAGAGTCTAAACACGAGCTTTAAACTGAAAGTGAGCTCGTATTTGAGTCTGTCCTCGATGACGTAGCTGGACTATGTCCACTACGTAGTGGATATTTGACGCGCATGCGCAGAAGAAGATCTGGAAAAAACCATATGATTTTATAATTTTGCTTTGCACTTATAATTCTGATATTAAACTCAGTAGAACAGCCCCGCAGTTAAGCAGGGCATCAAAAAATTAGTTTATACTCATTGTGTTCCTCCCCACGGAAATCTTTAGTAAAAGGCGAAAGATTTATACGCTCTGAAGAGAAACATGAGTGTACTAGCTTGTGAACAGCGCTAGTACGTACTTGAGCGTCAGGAACACATTTCACAAGAACGGTGAGAACATGACTGACATCGGTACTGCACTATATTGCAACAGAACGACGTATAACAACGTTAAATGATTATGCTATTTAAACGGCGCAGCAAATAAGAGTGTATGCGTGTACAAAATACCTAAGTGAACTTAACTGTACCCCATTGCATTGTGGGTAAGATAGCTTACTTCCGGATTCGTCTTCACTCTGAAGGAATCTGCTCGCTTTACTGGGCATGGTGGAAAACAAGCTTTACACTTTCAAAGCCTTTAGTAACAACATCAGTCTCTTCACCACTTCTAAGATGTACACTTTGAATTGCTTTGCTTAAACACATCTGCTAAGTGAACTAAAGGAAATGCAAATAAAATACAAATTACACATTTCTTACTATGTGCAATAAGTTGTTGTTTTTTTAGCATGTGTGTTTGGCAGTGTTATTTTTTAGGATTACTGATAAACTACTGTCATTTGATTTGTATTATTTGTTATTTATTTTAATTTGAGTTACATTATGTCTGAATTTATTATGCCTGTATAGGTCTTTTATTAAGTTTTTAGTTTGATTTAATTTGAGTTATTTTAATACTTCAACAAACTAAATGGAAATGAAATAGAATGTGTAATGTAAAGTGTCTGTGTGTGTTTATGGTTGTACATACACATATATGTAGTTGTTTTTTTGGTGTTTGGCTTAGTGTTATGTTAGAATCATTATTATACTCTTATACCTTTTGTTCTTTAATATTTAGAATTGTTTTTAGCTTTATTTTTTTGTTTTTCATTTAAATTTTGTTGTATGCATTTGTCATTTTTATTTAATCTCTTTATTTTTTAAATGTGTATAGGTAGTATTTATAAAGTTGTAGCTTTTAGTTTTGGATCTGTCTTTAGTTGTTTTAATACTACAATTGATTGCTTCTGTTGTCATTTGGATAAAAATAACTAAAATACAACAATACAATTTTTTTAAATGCAAAACATTCTAGCCCTTTCTGTCATTGCTGTTAATGCAATAATGTATATATTATAATACAGTAAGAGATAATGCACAATTTATACTTGTTACAAAAATGCAAGCATTTAAATATAAATCAGATTCAATAGTTTTTAAGATTAATGCAAAAAAGAATTTAGACTAGTTCTAGAAAGTGAGAGAATATGTAACCCTCAATAGTGGGTTTTACTCTTGAAATATTAACAAATATCTAAAAAGTTATTTCTCCCCGTTGACCCCGGTCGCGGATGTTTACTAACGGCCCTAAACCGTTTTCCCATTCATTCCAAGGGTAGTGCTAACCACTACGGATGCAATAGACTTTCGCCGCTAGCGCTCTCGTTGCGCGCTTCCCGTGTTTTTTGCACCCCGGTAAGTTTTGCATTCGCCATTTATATTCCCGACTCGGAGAGATGTAAGCAGACCACACTTCTGCGATCTACCTCTTTGTTTACTTCAGCGAATCATCAGCCCGCTATCCAAGGTAAGTTGTTTACTTATGTGACCATCAGTTAACGTTTTGTGTTATGCTGAAATCACACTACGTTAGCTGTGTTCCTTACCTTGCCAGCGTTTTATTTAACTACATTCAACATATGGTGACGGGCGCGCAAATGATGAATGACCATAGTTGTATTTACAGTTCGTGTATTCATGTTCATAAGATAGGCTTTTTTTTTTTTTCCGCTTTGTCTTTCTCGCGGTTGCGGTCTTTGGCAGCTATACTATACTCATCCGTTTTTAGGTTTATAAGGTTTTTTTATTCACTCGTGGCTAGTTCAACTCGGTTGAGTTTTTAATCACTGTAAGTTTTTAGTACTGATTTCCGATTGCTTTTCTAAGCATAACCGAGAAGTCTCCCCTTCGCCTCTTGAGGGAGTTTTGACAAAAGGTTGTCTGTCATTTTTACCACGTCACCCGTTAATTGCAACTAAATTATTACCGGGCATTTTTTTGTAAGAGTTTTCGCGTCGATATGTTCCACCGTTAACATTAAAGTGATTTTTTGCCTTTTGATAATGTTTGATACCATGTTTGTAACTATAGTAACCGTAATTCAGCCATATTATTTATAGTAGAAATCACAGCCCTGAAGATTGTTGCCACTGTTGTTACTGTATGGCAGTACATTCATGACATTATGAATGAAATCAATCCTGCCCCGAACAGCAGGATTACTACCGTTTTTCACTATAGTAGTTTAATGATTAGTTTGGTATTTCTGTGTATATAATATGGGGGTATAACTATGTATGAATTGCTATGTATGTTATATTGTGTGTATATAATTGTATATTGTGTATGTATGTAATATGTGTGTGAGAATATATAAATATTGTGTGTATATATATGATGTTTGGTATATATAAGTGTGTTGTATATGTGTGTAGATTATAGTGTCATGTTATGTGGGTGTATATAGACGTGTATGTAGATTTTGTAGATCTATGTGTATTATATGTGTGTATAATAATATATATAATGTATGTATGTATAGTGTGTATATATTATATGTTTGTGTATATCTATGTTAGGAGAGGTGTGATGTTTAACTATAATTTATATATGAATTTGTGTGTGTGTATATGTGTATGTATATGTGTGTGTATATAGATGTGTATGTATATGTGTGTGTATATATATGTGTATATATGTGTGTGTATATTAGTGTATGTCTATGTGTGTATATGTATTGTTAATATATATATATATATATGTAATGTAGTAGATGTATGTGTGTAATAGAATATTGTTTTGTGTATATATGTTTGTTATTGTGTGTATATATAGTATATAATGTAATGGTGGTATTTATATATATATATATATGATATATATATGAAATGAATAATATATTTGTGTGAGAGAGAATATCGCTTGTTTTCTGTTCCGATAGTGAAACATGGCACAATAAGTCATGTTTTTCCCTGGAAAAGTGAAGGTTGTTCTCCGTAAGGGACCTCTAGGGTATCTCCTTCAGGAGCCAACTGATGAGGCAAGCCTGATTAAAAGCAACCCATCACTGCAGGACAAGTCAGCGCCCATGAAGCAGGACCTTGTCAGACAACATGCTCTGACTGTTGTCCGTCAGAGAGGAGGGGATGCCTCAGACAAGAGAGAGGTTTTGGGTGAATACATCCTCCAATTTGGAAAATACAAGGGCAAGTCCTTTCGGTGGCTCCTTGAAAATGACATGGGGTACACCATATATTTGATGAAGACCCTGCAGCAGGAAGAGGCCGCTGGAGAGTTTAGAGCAGAGGGACACAGCAAACACAGCCTGGTGTCGTTTGCCAACTATGCTCACAGCTTTGAAGAAATTGAGTCTCTTCTTAGCTATGTGTCCACAACACCAGCTGCACCAGCAGCCTCATCAGAGGATGACCAGTTAGTTGGTTTCGGGGCTCGTGCCAAGAGCACATGGCAGGAGATTTGGAAAAGCAGGGCTGATGGATATGCATCCTTTGTATTGGGGGCGACCTGTGTCCCAGGGACACGGATGCACAAACTGCAGCAATACCTGCGGAAACAGCAGCAGTCAACCTGTCGGCCTGTGCCCACATCAAGTGCCATAACTCAGCCCATGGGTCAGTTGTGTATTTTTCTCATTTGCTCTTTAGCAGGAAATAGTGCCATTGTATCAACTGATATAAACAAATAACATAACTTATGATTTTACTCATACATTATGCTTCAGTTAACACAGAGCTATATTTTAAGAAATCATTATGGGTAATACTTTTTTTTTCTTCTTTCTTTCTTTCTTATTTATAGTTTTTACAACCTTCTTTTCTTTCTCCACACACCAAGATGGATGAATAATGCTGGAGTTGGAGAGTGCAATGCTGAGCATTACCCCCTCCAAGCTACAGGTGCAGTGTAAGTATGATTTCTTTCTGTGCTTTACTATATCAATTGTATTTTCCAATTTGTTTTCTCTCAAATGTTTTACTGTTTTGTGTGTTACCACCAGCGCCACCATCATCATCCTCAGCAGCTGAACCGGGGTGGTCTATGGAAACGGAAAAAGGTTTTTACACATGAGGTTCAGCACTGGAGCACAGTTCTGTTGAATTGTGAGATGAAATGCTCTCCAGGACTGAACATAAATCCTTGTGTTCTCAGTGTTTTGGCCATGTTCCGGCCTTGTTCCGTTAACAATGCGTTTGCTGTTGACAATAAACTAAATGTCCCAGGGGACTATGAATTGATTTCCCCTTCATGAATTGATACCAGCCACAATCAGGGTAAGTACTCGCTTTTGGCAACTCGTAAATGTTACTAACATATGATGAAATGCATGTTTTTGCATGTTTTGTTCACATCCCTCCTGGGCATATGTCATTTTATTTTGTACAAGACAAGCATGTGAAGTAAGATTAAGGTGTTTTTGTCCTTAAACCTAATATGCCTAATTATTATTATTTTTTAATCCTGCAGTACCTTCTGCTTCCCTCTCCAAATCACCTGCTGAAAAGCAACAACGAGTGACACCATTTCATGGTAAATGCATTGTAATTCTGTCCATCTATTCAATTCATCTATTTGTCTCATGTACTATGGTATTTATCTTTTTCTTCTTTGTTTTTATCTTTTCTTTTTTTTTAGCACCACCCATGCGCCCCAAAATACCTGTGTCCATTCCTAAAGAGTTGATGTTCCTTGTAAAAGATACGACAAAAGTGGAGAGAACGGATTCAACTACAGGTGTGTTTTATGTTAGGTTTAGTGATGCTTTTTTTATTCTAAAGTCACACTGTACATTGTAATTGTTTAGTATTTAAAATCTCATTTAATATTTATAATTCCTCACCTCTTGTATGAGTAATTGTTAATAGATAAATGGTATTCTGTTACAGGAGACAGCAGCACTATAGACACCTCTCGAGTGTGCAGGACACTTACTTTTGAGGAGTGTGGCAAAAGCAGTAAGGCTGTATTGCACTTGAAATTATTCAAATGTTGTGTTAAAAAAAGTCTAATTATACAATTGTATTTATCCATCTTTTTAGAAGATCTCTCTTCTTCAGCAACCACTACATATAGTCTCCAACAGACAGCTGAGGCATCACATGGTAAGATTGTAATTCTACTAGAATTTTGCTCTGGTAGAAAATTAAGGCCTTAAAAAAGGTATTTTAATTAGAACAGAAAGTCTTAAATTCATAAAGTCATCAGACATTACATTTTGCATTGGGAAAAAATAATATGGTTTTTTCATATTTTTTGTTTGTTTTTCAGTACAATACCCTTAAGTCAAGATACACTTACTTGAGATGCAAAATGAAAATATAAAGATTTGCTTTGGGAATTTGAACTGAATTAAGTGAGTTTATGCTTAAAAATCAACTGTTTGTAAGTGGGATATGAAAACTTGTTTTCCCAAGTTTATTTTTTTGACCCCACTGGCAGACATTTGTTCTTGTTTCAATCATAAACTCACTTCATTTTGATCATTTTCACACACAAAATATCAAGATGACTTCTGGCATTTTGCTTCTCGTGTTTTTTCAAGGCTGTACAGCAGTGGTAACAAATATGTTAACTAAGTTAATAAATAAATGATGCAATATAAAGTGTAAACAGTTTATTGATTTTAACTGAACCATACGTTGATCTTTTCAGGAACCCTCCCACCTTCTGAATCCTCCTCTTCCCCTCATACACCCGAGCCACCACACAGTAAGATGTTTTCATAACTCTTTTCTCAAGTGCTACTCTGCCCCAGAAGTGTCCTTTATTATATAGTCTATAATGAGAAGAATTTAACAAAAGTGTAAATGTTATGACATTGCACTAATCTACTTTTTCTTTTTTCATCCGTTTTCTCAGGTGGTCCTTCTGTTTTTGTTCCCCCACTGACACTCAGATCATCCCCTCATACACCTGAGACACCACACAGTAAGATGTTTTTATAACTACTCTGAAGGTTTTACTATGGCCAAAATATGTTTTAATGATGATACATCTGTGATGATAATCCATGTGTGAAATTGACTTCTCCCCCCCAAAGAAAAAAAAAATTTTTTTTGTTTAAACTGGGTTTTTGTTTTTCATCCTTGTTCCCACAGTTTTTGTTGCCCCACCGGCACAGAGACCAGATCAGGATATAAGCACTTGGACCTGTTCTTATCATCAGAAAGTGTGGATGAAGACAGAGCTCCAATCTCTGGGACTGTGGCCTGGGTCCCACCATATGCTCAAGCCAGGAAACGCCCTTTCATTATGGCGCCTCCCTCCACAGCCAGAACTCATTGATACTGTGTTAGCACTCCCATCCCGCAATTTCTTTCAGCTCCATCCATTTTTTATTTGGAAACCAGAAAGTGACGTCATGGTGAGACTAAGAAATAATTATATACTCCCATGTCTTCATGGTTGTCCAAAGCCAGATATAGTCTCAGCTGGTGTGGGTAGGCCTCGAGTGATTGTTGGCACCAGTGGACAATATTACATCTTTGCTTCACGCCTTCGCTGCAGGATGTGCAAGAGGATCTGGTTTGCTGACAGTCCTCAGTGGACGGGGAAACTGCCAAAGCGGTTCACAAGCATTCTGCCAGCATTCCTAACTTACAAGAAGGCCATTTGCAAGTCTGTGCTTCATGAGCTGAGGCGTACTGGCAAGTCACCTTCAGACATGGCAAACGGTGAGAGTTGATGGGGGGGGGGGGGGGGGGGGGGGGGGTGGAGCACCTTAAATATGACAATCTCCCTGGCATACCTTCACAGGCATACAGAACCTCTGTGATGGCTGAGCTGGGTTTATGGGCAGATGACTCTTGGTCACCTTGTGAGGAAGGATGACATGCCACAGTCTTTTGGAGCCTATGAGGATGCAGATGGGTGGTGTGGAGTCTCTGTCTCTGCTCACTACCTGACTGACTGCCTCATTGATGAGTATCGGCGCCAAGAGCCAGCTATCACTAAACTCCTGCAGGGCACTTTTGGACAGGTCTTGCGGTCTGACCACACCAGGAAGGTGGCACGAAAAGTGACCTTGTCATCTGGCACCATGTCAAGCTATGCCGTTATGAACGAAAATTGGATGATTGTTTCCTGGGGGATGGTGCAGTCTGAGAGAGAGAAGTCCCTTGAACCCTTGTACCAGGGGTTAGCAAAGAGGTACAATGATGCAGGGGTGGAGAAGGCCAATTTCCACTGGGTAGACAGGTGAGAAAAATCTGCATGTCCTTCCACTATCACTCATAATGTTAAATACATGATATTTGGGACCGCAAAAAGTAATCCAGTAACACTTTATAATAACTGCACTATAACGAACTATGAATCGTTAGTTAAGCATTAGTAAATAGTCTCAATTGTCCCAACTTTAATAGGCATTAGTAATCAGTTTATAAATACAGCTATAAATGCCTTGTTCTTGATTTATAAGCATATCTGTAATGTTTAATAATTCTATTTTCATACTTTATTAAAAATCTATTTATAATTTCTAAAATGAGAATTACATTATTTACAGACCAGTTATTTAGTTGTCATGTTTCTTAAGATAATTTATAAAGTTAAGTACATGATAATAACCTATTTAAATTTACTTTCATAAAGTCTTATTATTTCGACCTATGATAATAGTACCTTCGTGTTTTAATACATGCTTCATTATTGGATTTCTATAAAAAGTTAAACACAACACAGAGGGATACAGAACAGAAATATTTTTTCAAGATGCAAAAAATGAAACTGTACAACTTTAAATCCCTTGTTTAATCGACGTTCAATTATAAATCAAGAACAAGGCATTTATAGCTGTATTTATAAACTGCTTACTAATGCTTATTAATGTTGGGACAATGCTTTATAAAGGATGAACTGACTATTTACTAATGCTTAACCAATGATTCATAGTGTGCAGTTAGTAAGGTTTGTAATTCTAATCAGTTCCCCCTACTTGTTCAGGGATTGCTGCGCGCCATTCAGAATCCCTGAGCTTCATCACGGAGAGCACCTCGACTGGGATGCCTGGAGTACCACACAATCTATCATCGCTGAGGCCACTGCTGGGCCTCTGGAGAATACCTGTGCATCCCGTACACAATACAACCCCAACATTGTGGTCAAGTTGGATTTGTTTCACTGTATGAGGCGTTTCACACGGGAGTGCTCTTCAGAGCACCATCCCCTCTACAGCACCTTTTGTCAGCTCCTATCCACTGCATTTTCTGTCGTGGATCAGGAAGACCTGCAGAAGCTCAAGGATGCTTATCAGTTCTGTGGAATTCAGCCACCAAATCCTACAAAACAGCACATCAGAGAGCACTGTAGGATCAAAATTCCACAGCCAACAGAACTGGTCGACAGAGTGGAGAAAGTTCTTCGGCATTTCCACCTGACCACAGACCCAAACAACTTACCACTCTTCAAACCATCCATGCTGAAAACATGGCGTATCCAGAGGGTGCACATTCTCCGTGGGTGCCTCAGTGACCCTGAGGTCACAGAGGGAATCCTGTACAGGTATGGGGGAACTCTGCAGCTTAATCATGTCCCTGGTGAAGGCGCAAAAGTCCCCATATGGATTCCAGTCAGAGGGACATCACAGCAGGAGGGGTATCATTTCCACCAGTCCCAGTGGATTACTGGAACTCATGCATCCTGCAAATTGTTTCAGGCCCAGGGCATGACAGGGGTGGCACGATGGAACTACCAAAGGCTTCTGGACCTTAAGCAGCCAGATGTAGTTCTTCCACCTGTGTTCGATCCATTACTGATAACTGAGCTAAATTCTGCTTCAAAGAAAGTGACTGGAAAAGAGAAGTACCCTGTACTTAACCTCTCTGATAGGGACACGGGAGAGAAGTTTGGCCTTGAATACAGTGAGCCAGAGTGCCATCCAGTTCAACTTGATTGGAACAAACATAAGGTGCAAAAGAAAGATGATTCTTCTGTTCTTGTGCCTCTCTTCCCTGTCCCAACACCATCCACAAATCCATCACCCACTGCTGTGCTTGTGTCCCAGTTCCACCAACTTAAACCTGCTGCAATCTATAAGGTACAGATGTTGTCCCAAGGAAGCATGCAACCTCCAGTTAAAATGGGTAAGTTAATACCAATTTCCAAAACCATCATTTTAAATATCATTGTAAATGACTTCTTGTTCTTGTCAACATCATCTCAGTAAATGAGTAAAATAACAATTAACTTTTCTCTTCATTCCAAATAAATGCATGAAAAAATCTGATTGGCTGTGACATAATTTCCGCTCTTTGGCCAGCTGTTGAAATGCTTCAATTTCATTGGCTGTCAGTGAGTTACAGCTATCCGCGGCTGGCCTCATCCCAGTAAATGAGTAAAATAACAATGAACTTTTCTCTTCATTCCAGGAACCTCAAATACTCCACCCCTGCCTTTGCAGTCCTCACCAAGGAATGCCCGCACTGGACCAATCAAGACTGGTGGACGAGTGTTCGTCTTAGACCACAAGCGCTGGACATCACCAATGAAGGAGGCTATCGACAGCCTCCTACACAA
The DNA here is from genome assembly GCA_018155175.1 of Sinocyclocheilus anophthalmus. Classification (NCBI taxonomy): domain Eukaryota; kingdom Metazoa; phylum Chordata; class Actinopteri; order Cypriniformes; family Cyprinidae; genus Sinocyclocheilus; species Sinocyclocheilus anophthalmus. The sequence continues at coordinate 14,054 of JADLZN010006170.1, forward strand.
TTACCATGGACAGAAAGACAAGTTGAAGCTTGTGGATCAAGACTATGCAGCTATGGTCCATCGGTCTGCCACAGATCCAAACAGTCTACTTCACCCCACAACCAAATACCATACAACACAGTACATAAAACACCTGGCTAAACAGGTAAACACAAGTTCATCACTGAACACCAGTCCAGAAAAACTTTTGGAGACACAAAAACTGTGGCAAAGTTTAACTGAGGAATGTAAGACTGCCCATGTCCCAGTTGTAGAACTACCACCAGCCATTGTGAATCCAGCAGATCCAGTCTCACAGCCAGCATCTGAACAGTCACTAACACAGGAGAATGTACAGAAAATAGTAAAGGATATATTGCTACATCAGCAGGAGCAGCAACAGCAGCAGCAACAAAAACCCAGACAAACTAAAAAATGTCTTGCGTGTGGGCAGCCAAAATCCCGCTAAAAAAAAAAAACCAAATGTGCAGGATCAGTCATAATTTCAATCCCCATCAACTTGTTATCAACAAGGGCCCCTGTTCGATATCACTACTACTACTCGGCTTACTCGCACTGCTTGCCACTAATGTGTTTAAAAAAAAAGAAGAAAGCCTATTATCGTAGAGGACGGCACCAATCCTAGAATGGCCTTTGAAGATGTTCAACAGACAGACCGTGCTTCTTCTTTCACACAAAATTTTCTTTTCAAAAGCGTGAACGGGCAATTAACAAAAGCGCAGCGTGGAGGACAATAGCTGAAAAGAGGGAACCTCTCTCACTCTCTGCCCTCACCAACTCTCATTGAGAATTTTCCGTTTCTTTCTTTTTGCTTTTTGCCTGGTCTCTGTCGCACAGGAGTTAAAGCAGTATAGGGAGGGGAAATGCTCAGCAAGGGGCCCCCAAACAGCAAACATATCCACACAGGGTTTCCAGGAGTGGCAGGAAAATACATTTACTGCCCTGCTAAAGTCCATGACTTATACAAAGACAGAGGCATGACAAAGGAAATGACATGGAAGGAATTTCAAGCCTCATCATTCTATGGCATGGAAAAGGAGAGGTGGGCAGCAGAGAGAAAGAAATAGACATTCTGAACGTGTATACATACATTTGATACATTTCATATATTAATCACACACACACGCCATTTTTTCATGTTCTGCTGCATGCAATTTTGCAATCATTTTTTTTCCTTTGCTCTCGTCAAGGCTCATTCCTGTTACACTACATACCCAGTCTTGAATGAATCATTGTTTTAAGTTCTCACATCCTTCCCCATCACATAACCTGCCTCCAACCTCCATCCTAAGCAACATAAGATCTAAATTGAGCTATTCCTGGTAAATTGCAACTTTTGAAATCGTATTACTGAATTAATTATTAATCGAATTATTTGATTTTTTGTTTATTTTTTGTTTTTTTTTTTTTTTTTTTTTTTTTTTTTTTTTTTTTTTTTTTTTTTGTTTTTTGTTTTTCCTTTTTTTTTTTTTTTTTTTTTTTTTTTTTTATTTTTTTTTTTTTTTTTTTTTTTTTTTTTTTTTTTTTTTTTTTTTTTTTTTTTTTTTTTTTTGTTTTTTTTTTTTTTTTTGTTTTTTTTCCCCCTTGTGTACATCATATCTATCTACTTGTTTAGATATTTTTTTTTTCTTGTGAAGGGATTTCTGTAATAATCATAACCTGATCGTTCGTACTTAATAAACACCATTGTTTTCCCCCCCCGTTCACACTGCGCCTTGTTTTTTTTAGATAGTCCCCTATTGGTTCATTTTCCCTTTCCAGTGATCACAGTCATTCAATCCTCAATCCCCAGGCTTTTGCAGCAGCTATAATTTCTTTCTTTGAGGAGTTAAATTCCTTGGTTGTTTTTGGTTTTTACTTGTTTTAAAATAATCACTCCACATCTCTAAAATCCACTGAAGGCATATGTTTTGGAGGTTAAGTAATTAAAACATTATTGATTTTAAGTAAAGCACCTTGTTGCATTTGAGCAATCCCTTCAAAACTTTCCCCCCCATTTCAATCTTCCATCCTTTCAACATCTATTAGCCAGCTTAGTATTCAATATGAAAAATGGTTAATAGGGTTCTTTTAATATATATATTATTCATTTTTTTTGTTAATTTTTTTTTGTAAGTCAACAGAGTATCAGTCGTGATTTATATAAAAATATTTTTTTTTTTTATTTTTGTAGTTTCCAAACATTGTTTACTGATTTCCATACTATACATTTTGGTATGGTTGGGTTTGTTTGGGGTGTTTTTTTGTGGGTGGTGGGCCTTCCTCTATACAATTGTCTATACAAAAAATTATATACACATTTCAGACTGAACTGACTTAGATTTGAACCTGCCTCTCATGTGAAATTGTGAATAACTAGTGCAGCAGAAACTAGAAACACTTAATTGATCATTTATCTTAAGTGTGACAAACTATTCCTCTACTCAATCAATTTTCATTCAGTACTTGAATATTACTCAGTTTGAGTTCAATTTAAATGATTCTTTACATTTCAAAAGCCATTTAATAGAAACCATTCATGTTTAATATAACCAATATTATATAATCATGTTTTCATATAAACATGTAATGTATACTACTATTACTGTATTTATTTTAATACTAATCATTTATTCATAATTTACTTTGTTTTTCAAAAAGGCAAGAGACAAATTACTTACTTTGCAGTTGTAATGTATTGTTTAATTTTAGAATTTTGTTTGATGAAAAGCACAAAGCTGTGTGAAATAATGGTTTAGACCTGTGTGAGTGGGATTCGAACCCCGGTCCAAATAAATGCATGAAAAGATCTGATTGGCTGTGACATCATTTCCGCTCTTTGGCCAGCTGTTGAAATGCTTCAATTTCATTGGCTGTCAGTGAGTTACGACTATCCGCGGCTGGCCCCCGCGTGGCAGGCGAGAATTCTACCACTGAACCACCAATGCTTGCCTGGCTTGAGGAGATGCACAAGGTAGGAAATTCATCTGGAGCTCCCTCAAATAAGAACCACACACTCCTTACTTAAAAGGAGGCTGTTTTTGCATTGGCCGGGAATCAGACCAAGATCTCCCGCATGGCAAGTGAGAATTCTATCACTGATCCACCAATGCTTGACTGGCTCTAGGAGATAAGCAAGTCTAGGAAGAGATAAACTGAGCAAGTTCCATAGGCATTTGATGAAAAGAAATTGACTAATGAGTCTCTGAACAGAGGGGAGAACGGGAGAGGTCAATGTCAAAAGTCAGAGTCGTTTTCTTCTTTAGCCACCAGCTTCCTTAAGAACTACAAAGCATCTCATCCTCCTGGACTGCACCAGATTTGTCAGTTCTTGCTGGGAGATGTTACCCCTCTCTTCCACCAAGGCACTTGCATGTTCTCAAACACATCTGGGGTGGGGGGGAATCAGGGTTACATGCTGTTTGACAGTGCCATGAAGATCAGCGGTCCATCTGTGCACCTGAAGTGCTGTCTTAAGGATCTTACAATACTGACATTGCAGTTAATCCCACTTTCATGCAGGTCAGCCGTTAGCCTGGACATATTTCTTCTGGTGTTTTTCAGAGACAACAGACAGGTCAGTTTACTGTCATTAGTTGTTTTAACCCTGACCTTTCTTGCCTGCTGTCTGTAAAGTGTTAATGCCTTCATGAATTCTTCAGATTTTCATGAGCAGTAATTGCTTGTAATTCATTAAACATGCATGAAAAAGCATTGTCTAAAGTGCTTCCATTAATTATCTGTAAAGTGCAGCATCCAGAAACACACTTTTTCTTTTCTAAGTTTAGATTTGTAAATGTTATATATGCTTGATTGCCTCAATGAGATTCGCAAGGTAGGAAATGCAGCTGGAGTTCCCTCAAATAAGAAACACACACACACAACTTACTTAAGGGGAAGATATTCGTGCATTGGCCGGGAATCGGACCCGGGTCTCCCGCGTGGCAGGCGAGAATTCTACCACTGAACCACCAATGCTTGCCTGGCTTGAGGAGATGCACAAGGTAGGAAATTCATCTGGAGCTCCCTCAAATAAGAACCACACACTCCTTACTTAAAAGGAGGCTGTTTTTGCATTGGCCGGGAATCAGACCAAGATCTCCCGCATGGCAAGCGAGAATTCTATCACTGATCCACCAATGCTTGACTGGCTCTAGGAGATAAGCAAGTCTAGGAAGAGATAAACTGAGCAAGTTCCATAGGCATTTGATGAAAAGAAATGGACTAATGAGTCTCTGAACAGAGGGGAGAAGGGGAGAGGTCAATGTCAAAAGTCAGAGTCGTTTTCTTCTTTAGCCACCAGCTTCCTTAAGAACTACAAAGCATCACATCCTCCTGGACTGCACCAGATTTGTCAGTTATTGCTGGGAGATGTTACCCCTCTCTTCCACCAAGGCACTTGCATGTTCTCAAACACATCTGGGGTGGGGGGGAATCAGGGTTACATGCTGTTTGACAGTGCCATGAAGATCAGCGGTCCATCTGTGCCCCTGAAGTGCTGTCTTAGGGATCTTACAATACTGACATTGCAGTTAATCCCACTTTCATGCAGGTCAGCCGTTAGCCTGGACATATTTCTTCTGGTGTTTTTCAGAGACAACAGACAGGTCAGTTTACTGTCATTAGTTGTTTTAACCCTGACCTTTCTTGCCTGCCGCCTGTAAAGTGTTAATGCCTTCAGGAATTCTTCAGATTTTCATGAGAAGTAATTGCTTGTAATTCATTAAACATGCATGAAAAAGCATTGTGTAAAGTGCTTCCATTAATTATCTGTAAAGTGCAGCATCCAGAAAAACACACTTTTTCTTGGCTAAGTTTAGATTTGTAAATGTTATATATGCTTGACTGCCTCAATGAGATTCGCAAGGTAGGAAATGCAGCTGGAGCTCCCTCAAATAAGAAACACACACACACAACTTACTTAAGGGGAAGATATTCATGCATTGGCCAGGAATCGGACCCGGTTCTCCCGCGTGGCAGGCGAGAATTCTACNTCTTGGCTAAGTTTAGATTTGTAAATGTTATATATGCTTGACTGCCTCAATGAGATTCGCAAGGTAGGAAATGCAGCTGGAGCTCCCTCAAATAAGAAACACACACACACAACTTACTTAAGGGGAAGATATTCGTGCATTGGCCGGGAATCGGACCCGGGTCTCACGCGTGGCAGGCGAGAATTCTACCACTGAACCATCAATGCTTGCCTGGTTTGAGGAGATGCACAAGGTAGGAAATTCTTCTGGAGCTCCCTCAAATAAGAACCACAGACTCCTTACTTAAAAGGATGCTGTTTTTGCATTGGCCGGGAATCTGATCCGGATCTCCCACGTGACAGGTGAGATTTTGCCCTCTTAACCACCAATGCTTGACTGGCTAGAGGAGATGCGCAAGTCTAGGAAGAGATAAACTGTAAAGTGTAATTGCCTTCAGGAATTCTTCAGATTTTCATGAGCAGTAATTGCTTGTAATTCATTAAACATGCATGAAAAAGCATTGTCTAAAGTGCTTCCATTAATTATCTGTAAAGTGCAGCATCATGAAACACACTTTTTCTTGGCTAACTTTTGAAATGTATATGTTATATATATGCTTGACTGCCTCAATGAGATTCACAAGGTAGGAAATGCCGCTGGAGCTCCCTCAAATAAGAACCACATACTCCTTACTTAAAAGGAGGCTGTTTTTTCATTGGCCGGGAATCTGACCCGGATCTCCCAAGTGACAGGTGAGATTTGCACCTCTGAACCACCAATGCTTGACTGGCTCGAGGAGATAAGCAAGTCTAGGAAGAGATAAACTGAGCAAGTTCCATAGGCATTTGATGAAAAGAAATGGACTAATGAGTCTCTGAACAGAGGGGACAAGGCGGGAGGTCAATGTCAAAAGTCAGAGTCGTTTTCTTCTTTAGCCACCAGCTTCCTTAAGAACTACAAAGCATCTCATCCTCCTGGACTGCACCAGATTTGTCAGTTCTTGCTGGGAGATGTTACCCCTCTCTTCCACCAAGGCACTTGCATGTTCTCAAACACATCTGGGGTGGGGGGGAATCAGGGTTACATGCTGTTTGACAGTGCCATGAAGATCAGCGGTCCATCTGTGCCCCTGAAGTGCTGTCTTAGGGATCTTACAATACTGACATTGCAGTTAATCCCACTTTCATGCAGGTCAGCCGTTAGCCTGGACATATTTCTTCTGGTGTTTTTCAGAGACAACAGACAGGTCAGTTTACTGTCATTAGTTGTTTTAACCCTGACCTTTCTTGCCTGCTGTCTGTAAAGTGTTATTGCCTTCATGAATTCTTCAGATTTTCATGAGCAGTAATTGCTTGTAATTCATTAAACATGCACGAAAAGCATTGTCTAAAGTGCTTCCATTAATTATCTGTAAAGTGTAGCATCCAGAAAAACACACTTTTTCTTGGCTAAGTTTAGATTTGTAAATGTTATATATGCTTGATTGCCTCAATGAGATTCGCAAGGTAGGAAATGCAGCTGGAGTTCCCTCAAATAAGAAACACACACACACACACCTTACTTAAGGGGAGGATATTCGTGCATTGGCCGGGAATCGGACCGGGTCTCCCGCGTGGCAGGCGAGAATTCTACCACTGAACCACCAATGCTTGCCTGGCTTGAGGAGATGCACAAGGTAGGAAATTCATCTGGAGCTCCCTCAAATAAGAACCACACACTCCTTACTTAAAAGGAGGCTGTTTTTGCATTGGCCGGGAATCTGACCCGGATCTCCCACGTGACAGGTGAGATTAGCACCTCTGAACCACCAATGCTTGACTGGCTAGAGGAGATGCGCAAGTCTAGGAAGAGATAAACTGTAAAGTGTAATTGCCTTCAGGAATTCTTCAGATTTTCATGAGCAGTAATTGCTTGTAATTCATTAAACATGCATGAAAAAGCATTGTCTAAAGTGCTTCCATTAATTATCTGTAAAGTGCAGCATCCTGAAACACTTTTTCTTGGCTATCTGTTGAAATGTATATGTTATATATATGCTTGACTGCCTCAATGAGATTCCCAGTAGGAAATTCCGCGGTGGAGCTCCTCAAATAAGAACACATACTCCTTACATTAAAGGACTGTTGTTTGCATGGCCGGAAGCATACCAAGATCTCCCGCATGGGCAAGCGAGAATTCTATCACTGATTCACAATGCTTGACTGTCCTAAGATCGCAAGTCTATGAAGAGATAACCCGGAGCAAGTTCCATATGCTTTGATGCAAATAAATGGACTAATGAGTCTCTGACCAGAGGGGAGAAGGGGAGAGGTACAATGTCAAAAGTCAGAGGGCGTTTTCTTCTTTAGCCACCAGCTGTCCTTAAGAACTACAAACATCTCCTCCTCCTGGACTGCACCATTTGTCAGTTCTTGCTGGTAGATGTTACCCCTCTCTTCCACCAAGGCACTTGCATGTTCTCAAACACATCTGGGGTGGGGGGGAATCAGGTTTACATGCTGTTTGACAGTGCCATGAAGATCAGCGGTCCATCTGTGCCCCTGAAGTGCTGTCTTAGGAATCTTACAATACTGACATTGCAGTTACTCCCTTTCTGAGGTCAGCCGTTAGCCTGGACATATTTCTTCTGGTGTTTTTCAGAGACAACAGACAGGTCAGTTTACTCTCATTAGTTGTTTTAACCCTGACCTTTCTTGCCTGCTGTCTGTAAAGTGTTATTGCCTTCATGAATTCTTCAGATTTTCATGAGCAGTAATTGTTTGTAATTCAGTAAACATGAATGAAAAAGCATTGTCTAAAGTGCTTCCATTAATTATCTGTAAAGTGCAGCATCCAAAAAACACACTTTTCTTGGCTAAGTTAGATTGTACATGTTATATTGCTTGATTGCCTCAATGAGATTCGCCCCCCAAAAAAAAAAAAAAAAAAAAAACAGGTTGGATGCAGCTGGAGTTCCTCAAATAAGAAACACACACACACACACCTTACTTAAGGGGAGGATATTCGTGCATTGGCCGGGAATCGGACCCGGGTCTCCCGCGTGGCAGGCGAGAATTCTACCACTGAACCACCAATGCTTGCCTGGCTTGAGGAGATGCACAAGGTAGGAAATTCATCTGGAGCTCCCTCAAATAAGAACCACACACTCCTTACTTAAAAGGAGGCTGTTTTTGCATTGGCCGGGAATCTGACCCGGATCTCCCACGTGACAGGTGAGATTTGCACCTCTGAACCACCAATGCTTGACTGGCTAGAGGAGATGCGCAAGTCTAGGAAGAGATAAACTGTAAAGTGTAATTGCCTTCAGGAATTCTTCAGATTTTCATGAGCAGTAATTGCTTGTAATTCATTAAACATGCATGAAAAAGCATTGTCTAAAGTGCTTCCATTAATTATCTGTAAAGTGCAGCATCCTGAAACACACTTTTTCTTGGCTAACTTTTGAAATGTATATGTTATATATATGCTTGACTGCCTCAATGAGATTCACAAGGTAGGAAATGCTGCTGGAGCTCCCTCAAATAATAACCACGTACTCCTTACTTAAAAGGAGGCTGCTGTTGCATTGGCCGGGAATCAGACCAAGATCTCCCGCATGGCAAGCGAGAATTCTATCACTGATCCACCAATGCTTGACTGGCTCTAGGAGATAAGCAAGTCTAGGAAGAGATAAACTGAGCAAGTTCCATAGGCATTTGATGAAAAGAAATGGACTAATGAGTCTCTGAACAGAGGGGAGAAGGGGAGAGGTCAATGTCAAAAGTCAGAGTCGTTTTCTTCTTTAGCGACCAGCTTCCTTAAGAACTACAAAGCATCTCATCCTCCTGGACTGCACCAGATTTGTCAGTTCTTGCTGGGAGATGTTACCCCTCTCTTCCACCAAGGCACTTGCATGTTCTCAAACACATCTGGGGTGGGGGGGAATCAGGGTTACATGCTGTTTGACAGTGCCATGAAGATCAGCGGTCCATCTGTGCCCCTGAAGTGCTGTCTTAGGGATCTTACAATACTGACATTGCAGTTAATCCCACTTTCATGCAGGTTAGCCGTTAGCCTGGACATATTTCTTCTGGTGTTTTTCAGAGACAACAGACAGGTCAGTTTACTGTCATTAGTTGTTTTAACCCTGACCTTTCTTGCCTGCTGTCTGTAAAGTGTTATTGCCTTCATGAATTCTTCAGATTTTCATGAGCAGTAATTGCTTGTAATTCATTAAACATGCACGAAAAGCATTGTCTAAAGTGCTTCCATTAATTATCTGTAAAGTGCAGCATCCTGAAACACACTTTTTCTTGGCTAAGTTTAGATTTGTAAATGTTATATATGCTTGACTGCCTCAATGAGATTCGCAAGGTAGGAAATGCAGCTGGAGCTCCCTCAAATAAGAAACACACACACACAACTTACTTAAGGGGAAGATATTCGTGCATTGGCCAGGAATCGGACCCGGGTCTCCCGCGTGGCAGGCGAGAATTCTACCACTGAACCACCAATGCTTGCCTGGCTTGAGGAGATGCACAAGGTAGGAAATTCATCTGGAGCTCCCTCAAATAAGAACCACACACTCCTTACTTAAAAGGAGGCTGTTTTTGCATTGGCCGGGAATCTGACCCGGATCTCCCACGTGACAGGTGAGATTTGCACCTCTGAACCACCAATGCTTGACTGGCTAGAGGAGATGCGCAAGTCTAGGAAGAAATAAACTGTAAAGTGTAATTGCCTTCAGGAATTCTTCAGATTTTCATGAGCAGTAATTGCTTGTAATTCATTAAACATGCATGAAAAAGCATTGTCTAAAGTGCTTCCATTAATTATCTGTAAAGTGCAGCATCCAGAAAAACACACTTTTTCTTTTCTAAGTTTAGATTTGTAAATGTTATATATGCTTGACTGTCTCAATGAGATTCGCAAGGTAGGAAATGCTGCTGGAGCTCCCTCAAATAATAACCACGTACTCCTTACTTAAAAGGAGGCTGTTGTTGCATTGGTCTGGAATCAGACCAAGATCTCCCGCATGGCAAGCGAGAATTCTATCACTGATCCACCAATGCTTGACTGGCTCTAGGAGATAAGCAAGTCTAGGAAGAGATAAACTGAGCAAGTTCCATAGGCATTTGATGAAAAGAAATGGACTAATGAGTCTCTGAACAGAGGGGAGAAGGGGAGAGGTCAATGTCAAAAGTCAGAGTCGTTTTCTTCTTTAGCCACCAGCTTCCTTAAGAACTACAAAGCATCTCATCCTCCTGGACTGCACCAGATTTGTCAGTTATTGCTGGGAGATGTTACCCCTCTCTTCCACTAAGGCACTTGCATGTTCTCAAACACATCTGGGGTGGGGGGGAATCAGGGTTACATGCTGTTTGACAGTGCCATGAAGATCAGCGGTCCATCTGTGCCCCTGAAGTGCTGTCTTAGGGATCTTACAATACTGACATTGCAGTTAATCCCACTTTCATGCAGGTCAGCCGTTAGCCTGGACATATTTCTTCTGGTGTTTTTCAGAGACAACAGACAGGTCTGTTTACTGTCATTAGTTGTTTTAACCCTGACCTTTCTTGCCTGCTGTCTGTAAAGTGTTATTGCCTTCATTAATTCTTCAGATTTTCATGAGCAGTAATTGCTTGTAATTCATTAAACAGCACAAGCTTGTCTAAGTGCTTCATTAATTATCTGTTAAAGTGCAGCATCCAGAAAAACCACTTTTTCTTGGCCTAAGTTAGATTTGTAATGTTTCTATATGCTTGACTGCCTCAATGGAGATTCGCAAGGTAGAAATGCACTTGAGCCCCTCAAAATACGAAACACCCACACACAACTACTTAAGGGGAATATATTCGTTCTGGCCAGAATCGGACCGCGGGCTCCACGTGGCAGGCGAGAATTTCTACCCTGACCACCAATTCTTGCCTGGCTGACAGATGCACAAGTTAAAGGAATTCCCTGGAGCTCCTCAAATAAGAAACCACACACTCCTTACTTTAAAAAGGAGGCTGTTTTTGCCTTGGCCGGGAATCTGACCCGGAGCTCCCACTGCAGGTGAGATGTTGCACCTCTGCACCACCCATGCTTTACTGGCTAGAGGAGATGCGCAAGTCTAGGAAGAGATAAACTGTAAAGTGTAATTGCCTTCAGAAATTCTCAGATTTTCATGAGCAGTAATTGCTTGTAAGTCATTAAACATGCATGACACATTGTCTAAATGCTTCCATTAATTATCTGTAAAGTGCAGCATCCAGAAAAACACACTTTTTCTTGGCTAAGTTTAGATTTGTAAATGTTATATATGCTTGACTGCCTCAATGAGATTCGCAAGGTAGGAAATGCAGCTGGAGCTCCCTCAAATAAAAACCACACACTCCTTACTTAATGGGAAGATATTCGTGCATTGGCCGGGAATCGGACCCCGGTCTCCCGCGTGGCAGGCGAGAATTCTACCACTGAACCACCAATGCTTGCCTGGCTTGAGGAGATGCACAAGGTAGGAAATTCATCTGGAGCTCCCTCAAATAAGAACCACACACTCCTTACTTAAAAGGAGGCTGTTTTTGCATTGGCCGGGAATCTGACCCGGATCTCCCACGTGACAGGTGAGATTTGCACCTCTGAACCACCAATGCTTGACTGGCTAGAGGAGATGCGCAAGTCTAGGAAAAGATAAACTGTAAAGTGTAATTGCCTTCAGGAATTCTTCAGATTTTCATGAGCAGTTTTTTTGTTGGGGCCCCCTTTTTTTGTTTGTAATTCTTAAACATGCATGAAAAAGCATTGTTTAAAGTGCTTCCATATATCTTTAAAAAGGTGCAGCATCCTGAAACACTTTTTCTTGGCTATCTGTTGAAATGTATATGTTATATATATGCTTGACTGCCTCAATGAGATTCACAAGGTAGGAAATGCCGCTGGAGCTCCCTCAAATAAGAACCACATACTCCTTACTTAAAAGGAGGCTGTTGTTGCATTGGCCGGGAATCAGACCAAGATCTCCCGCATGGCAAGCGAGAATTCTATCACTGATCCACCAATGCTTGACTGGCACTAGGAGATAAGCAAGTCTAGGAAGAGATAAACTGAGCAAGTTCCATAGGCATTGATGAAAAGAAATGGCTAATGATCTCCTGACGAGGGCTAAGGGGAGAGGTCAATGTCAAAAGTCAGAGTCGTTTTCTTCTTTAGCCACCAGCTTCCTTAAGAACTACAAAGCATCTCATCCTCCTGGACTGCACCAGATTTGTCAGTTCTTGCTGGGAGATGTTACCCCTCTCTTCCACCAAGGCACTTGCATGTTCTCAAACACATCTGGGGTGGGGGGGGATCAGGGTTACATGCTGTTTGACAGTGCCATGAAGATCAGCGGTCCATCTGTGCCCCTGAAGTGCTGTCTTAGGGATCTTACAATACTGACATTGCAGTTAATCCCACTTTCATGCAGGTCAGCCGTTAGCCTGGACATATTTCTTCTTGTGTTTTTCAGAGACAACAGACAGGTCTGTTTACTGTCATTAGTTGTTTTAACCCTGACCTTTCTTGCCTGCTGTCTGTAAAGTGTTATTGCCTTCATGAATTCTTCAGATTTTCATGAGCAGTAATTGCTTGTAATTCATTAAACATGCACGAAAAGCATTGTCTAAAGTGCTTCCATTAATTATCTGTAAAGTGCAGCATCCAGAAAAACACACTTTTTCTTGGCTAAGTTTAGATTTGTAAATGTTATATATGCTTGATTGCCTCAATGAGATTCGCAAGGTAGGAAATGCAGCTGGAGTTCCCTCAAATAAGAAACACACACACACCTTACTTAAGGGGAAGATATTCATGCATTGGCCGGGAATCGGACCCGGGTCTCCCGCGTGGCAAGCAAGAATTCTACCACTGAACCACCAATGCTGCTGGCTTGAGAGAATGCAACAAGGAGGAAACTTCATCTGGAGCCCTCAATAAGCACCACACGCTCCTTACTTAAAAGGAGGCTGTTTTTGCATTGGCCGGGAATCTGACCCGGATCTCCCACGTGACAGGTGAGATTTGCACCTCTGAACCACCAATGCTTGACTGGCTAGAGGAGATGCGCAAGTCTAGGAAGAGATAAACTGTAAAGTGTAATTGCCTTCAGGAATTCTTCAGATTTTCATGAGCAGTAATTGCTTGTAATTCATTAAACATGCATGAAAAAGCATTGTCTAAAGTGCTTCCATTATTTATCTGTAAAGTGCAGCATCCTGAAACACTTTTTCTTGGCTAACTTTTGAAATGTATATGTTCTATATATGCTTGACTGCCTCTGAGATTCCAAGGTAGGAATGCCGCTGAGCTCCTCAATAAGACCACAATACTCCTTACTTAAAAGAGCGTTGTTGCTTGCCGGATCCTACAAGATATCCCGCGTGGCAGGCGAGAATTCTATCACTGAACCACCAATGCTTGACTGGCTCTAGGAGATAAGCAAGTCTAGGAAGAGATAAACTTAGCAAGTTCCATAGGCATTTGATGAAAAGAAATTGACTAATGAGTCTCTGAACAGAGGGGACAAGGCGGGAGGTCAATGTCAAAAGTCAGAGTCGTTTTCTTCTTTAGCCACCAGCTTCCTTAAGAACTACAAAGCATCTCATCCTCCTGGACTGCACCAGATTTGTCAGTTCTTGCTGGGAGATGTTACCCCTCTCTTCCACCAAGGCACTTGCATGTTCTCAAACACATCTGGGGTGGGGGGAATCAGGGTTACATGCTGTTTGACAGTGCCATGAAGATCAGCGGTCCATCTGTGCACCTGAAGTGCTGTCTTAAGGATCTTACAATACTGACATTGCAGTTAATCCCACTTTCATGCAGGTCAGCCGTTAGCCTGGCCATATTTCTTCTGGTTCTTTTTCAGAGACCACAGACAGGTCATTTTTACTGTCATTAGTTGTTTAACCCTGACCTTTCTTGCCTCTGTCTGGAAATGTTATTGCCGTCATGACTCTTCAGATTTTCATGAGCATAATGGCTTTTAATTCCTTAACCAGCCGAAAAGCATTGCTAAAGTGCTTCCCTTAATTATCTGTAAAGTGCAGCATCCAGAAAAACACACTTTTTCTTGGCTAAGTTTAGATTTGTAAATGTTATATATGCTTGACTGCCTCAATGAGATTCGCAAGGTAGGAAATGCAGCTGGAGCTCCCTCAAATAAGAAACACACACACACAACTTACTTAAGGGGAAGATATTCGTGCATTGGCCGGGAATCGGACCCGGGTCTCCCGCGTGGCAGGCGAGAATTCTACCACTGAACCACCAATGCTTGCCTGGCTTGAGGAGATGCACAAGGTAGGAAATTCATCTGGAGCTCCCTCAAATAAGAACCACACACTCCTTACTTAAAAGGATGCTGTTTTTGCATTGGCCGGGAATCTGACCCGGATCTCCCACGTGACAGGTGAGATTTGCACCTCTGAACCACCAATGCTTGACTGGCTAGAGGAGATGCGCAAGTCTAGGAAGAGATAAACTGTAAAGTGTAATTGCCTTCAGGAATTCTTCAGATTTTCATGAGCAGTAATTGCTTGTAATTCATTAAACATGCATGAAAAAGCATTGTCTAAAGTGCTTCCATTAATTATCTGTAAAGTGCAGCATCCTGAAACACACTTTTTCTTGGCTAACTTTTGAAATGTATATGTTATATATATGCTTGACTGCCTCAATGAGATTCACAAGGTAGGAAATGCTGCTGGACCCCGGAAAAAAAAAAAGAAAGAAAAAAAAAAAAAAAAAAAAAAAAAAAAAAAAAAAAAAAAAAAAAAAAAAAAAAAAAAGAAAAAAAAAAAAAAAAACCCCCATAAGAACCACATACTCCTTACTTAAAAGGAGGCTGTTGTTGCATTGGCCTGGAATCAGACCAAGATCTCCCGCATGGCAAGCGAGAATTCTATCACTGATCCACCAATGCTTGACTGGCTCTAGGAGATAAGCAAGTCTAGGAAGAGATAAACTGAGCAAGTTCCATAGGCATTTGATGAAAAGAAATGGACTAATGAGTCTCTGAACAGAGGGGAGAAGGGGAGAGGTCAATGTCAAAAGTCAGAGTCGTTTTCTTCTTTAGCCACCAGCTTCCTTAAGAACTACAAAGCATCTCATCCTCCTGGACTGCACCAGATTTGTCAGTTCTTGCTGGGAGATGTTACCCCTCTCTTCCACCAAGGCACTTGCATGTTCTCAAACACATCTGGGGTGGGGGGGAATCAGGGTTACATGCTGTTTGACAGTGCCATGAAGATCAGCGGTCCATCTGTGCCCCTGAAGTGCTGTCTTAGGGATCTTACAATACTGACATTGCAGTTAATCCCACTTTCATGCAGGTCAGCCGTTAGCCTGGACATATTTCTTCTGGTGTTTTTCAGAGACAACAGACAGGTCAGTTTACTGTCATTAGTTGTTTTAACCCTGACCTTTCTTGCCTGCTGTCTGTAAAGTGTTATTGCCTTCATGAATTCTTCAGATTTTCATGAGCAGTAATTGCTTGTAATTCATTAAACATGCACGAAAAGCATTGTCTAAAGTGCTTCCATTAATTATCTGTAAAGTGCAGCATCCAGAAAAACACACTTTTTCTTGGCTAAGTTTAGATTTGTAAATGTTATATATGCTTGACTGCCTCAATGAGATTCGCAAGGTAGGAAATGCAGCTGGAGCTCCCTCAAATAAGAAACACACACACACAACTTACTTAAGGGGAAGATATTCGTGCATTGGCCGGGAATCGGACCCGGGTCTCCCGCGTGGCAGGCGAGAATTCTACCACTGAACCACCAATGCTTGCCTGGCTTGAGGAGATGCACAAGGTAGGAAATTCATCTGGAGCTCCCTCAAATAAGAACCACACACTCCTTACTTAAAAGGAGGCTGTTTTTGCATTGGCCGGGAATCTGACCCGGATCTCCCATGTGACAGGTGAGATTTGCACCTCTGAACCACCAATGCTTGACTGGCTAGAGGAGATGCGCAAGTCTAGGAAGAGATAAACTGTAAAGTGTAATTGCCTTCAGGAATTCTTCAGATTTTCATGAGCAGTAATTGCTTGTAATTCATTAAACATGCATGAAAAAGCATTGTCTAAAGTGCTTCCATTAATTATCTGTAAAGTGCAGCATCCTGAAACACACTTTTTCTTGGCTAACTTTTGAAATGTATATGTTATATATATGCTTGACTGCCTCAATGAGATTCGCAAGGTAGGAAATTCATCTGGAGCTCCCTCAAATAAGAACCACAGACTCCTTACTTAAAAGGATGCTGTTTTTGCATTGGCCGGGAATCAGACGAAGATCTCCCGCATGGCAAGCGAGAATTCTATCACTGATCCACCAATGCTTGACTGGCTCTAGGAGATAAGCAAGTCTAGGAAGAGATAAACTGAGCAAGTTCCATAGGCATTTGATGAAAAGAAATGGACTAATGAGTCTCTGAACAGAGGGGAGAAGGGGAGAGGTCAATGTCAAAAGTCAGAGTCGTTTTCTTCTTTAGCCACCAGCTTCCTTAAGAACTACAAAGCATCTCATCCTCCTGGACTGCCCCAGATTTGTCAGTTCTTGCTGGGAGATGTTACCACGCTCTTCCACCAAGGCACTTGCATGTTATCAAACACATCTGGGGTGGGGGGGAAACAGGGTTACATGCTGTTTGACAGTGCCATGAAGATCAGCGGTCCATCTGTGCACCTGAAGTGCTGTCTTAAGGATCTTACAATACTGACATTGCAGTTAATCCCACTTTCATGCAGGTCAGCCGTTAGCCTGGACATATTTCTTCTGGTGTTTTTCAGAGACAACAGACAGGTCAGTTTACTGTCATTAGTTGTTTTAACCCTGACCTTTCTTGCCTGCTGTCTGTAAAGTGTTATTGCCTTCATGAATTCTTCAGATTTTCATGAGCAGTAATTGCTTGTAATTCATTAAACATGCATGAAAAAGCATTGTCTAAAGTGCTTCCATTAATTATCTGTAAAGTGCAGCATCCTGAAACACTTTTTCTTGGCTATCTTTTGAAATGTATATGTTATATATATGCTTGACCGCCTCAATGAGATTCACAAGGTAGGAAATTCCGCTGGAGCTCCCTCAAATAAGAACCACAAACTCCTTACTTAAAAGGAGGCTGTTTTTTCATTGGCCGGGAATCTGACCCGGATCTCCCAAGTGACAGGTGAGATTTGCACCTCTGAACCACCAATGCTTGACTGGCTCTAGGAGATAAGCAAGTNTGACCCGGATCTACCACGTGACAGGTGAGATTTGCACCTCTGAACCACCAATGCTTGACTGGCTAGAGGAGATGCGCAAGTCTAGGAAGAGATAAACTGTAAAGTGTAATTGCCTTCAGGAATTCTTCAGATTTTCATGAGCAGTAATTGCTTGTAATTCATTAAACATGCATGAAAAAGCATTGTCTAAAGTGCTTCCATTAATTATCTGTAAAGTGCAGCATCCTGAAACACACTTTTTCTTGGCTAACTTTTGAAATGTATATGTTATATATATGCTTGACTGCCTCAATGAGATTCACAAGGTAGGAAATGCCGCTGGAGCTCCCTCAAATAAGAACCACATACTCCTTACTTAAAAGGAGGCTGTTTTTTCATTGGCCGGGAATCTGACCCGGATCTCCCACATGACAGGTGAGATTTGCACCTCTGAACCACCAATGCTTGACTGGCTCTAGGAGATAAGCAAGTCTAGGAAGAGATAAACTGAACAAGTTCCATAGGCATTTGATGAAAAGAAATGGACTAATGAGTCTCTGAACAGAGGGGAAAAGGGGAGAGGTCAATGTCAAAAGTCAGAGTCGTTTTCTTCTTTAGCGACCAGCTTCCTTAAGAACTACAAAGCATCTCATCCTCCTGGACTGCACCAGATTTGTCAGTTCTTGCTGGGAGATGTTACCCCTCTCTTCCACCAAGGCACTTGCATGTTCTCAAACACATCTGGGGTGGGGGGGGAATCAGGGTTACATGCCGTTTGACAGTGCCATGACGATCAGCGGTCCATCTGTGCCCCGTTGCGCTTTCTTAGGGATCTTACAATACTGACATTGCAGTTAATCCCACTTTCATGCAGGTCAGCCGTTAGCCTGGACATATTTCTTCTGGTGTTTTTCAGAGACAACAGACAGGTCAGTTTACTGTCATTAGTTGTTTTAACCCTGACCTTTCTTGCCTGCTGTCTGTAAAGTGTTATTGCCTTCATGAATTCTTCAGATTTTCATAAGCAGTAATTGCTTGTAATTCATTAAACAAGCTTGAAAAAGCATTGTCTAAAGTGCTTCCAATAATTATCTGTAAAGTGCAGCATCCTAAAACACACTTTTTCTTGGCTAACTTATAGATTTGTAAGTGTGCTATATGCCTGACTTGCCTCACTGATATGCGACATCAGGTAATTGAAAGTTCCGCTGTATCTTCCCTCAAATTAAACGCCAACACACACAACCTTGACTTTAGGTTAAGTATCTGCATAGTCCTGTGAATCGTACCCGGGTCCTCCCCGCGTGGCAGGCGATACTTCTATTCAACCACTGAACCTCAATGCTTGCCTGTCTTGAGGAGATGCACATGTGGAATTCATCGGAGGCTCGCCTCAAATAAGACCCGACCACTCCTTACTGTAACAAAGGAGGCGTTTTTGCATTGGCCGTTATCTGACCCGATCTCCCACTGACCATGTGAGATTTGCTCCTCTGAACCACCATGCTTGACGCTTAGAGGAGAGATTCGCAAGTCTATGAAGAGATACACTGTAGAGTTTTTATTGCCTTCAGGATTCTTCAGATCTTTTCATGAGCAGTAATTGGCTTGTAATTCTTACACATGCCTGAAAAAGATCCTGTCTCTCGAAAGTGCTCTCCATTAATTATCCTGTAATAGTTGCAGCCATCTCTCACTGGGCAATCCACAATTGGTTTACCTCTTTGGCTATAGACCTTTTGATAATGGTAGATGTTATTATAATTGCCTTGTTACTGGCCTCACCGAGACATTCAACACAGGCTTAGGAAATGCTGCTAAAAGAGCTGTTTTTGCATGGTCGGATAACGATAATCCGAACCAATATCATCCCCCGCATGGCATGAGAATTTACTGCACAGATTCCCCATGCCGTTTACACAAGGAGTCTCGGATAAATAAACATCGAACCAATTCCATTAGGCGCATTTGCAGCTTTGAAAGACAACTGGACTATAGACGTCGTCTCGCATGACAGAGGTGAAAAGGGGCAGAGGATCAGTGCTCAAAAAGTCAAGCGTTTTCTTCTTTAAGCGCCCAGCTTTCTATAAACTCCAAATGACATCCCCTCATCCCCCTGGACTGCACCAGATTTGTCAGTTATTGCTGGGAGATGTTACCCCTCTCTTCCACCAATGCACTTGCATGTTCTCAAACACATCTGGGGAGGGGGGGAATCAGGGTTACATGCTGTTTGACAGTGCCATGAAGATCAGCGGTCCATCTGTGCCCCTGAAATGCTGTCTTAGGGATCTTACNAACAGACAGGTCAGTTTACTGTCATTAGTTGTTTTAACCCTGACCTTTCTTGCCTGCTGTCTGTAAAGTGTTATTGCCTTCATGCATTCTTCAGATTTTCCTGCGCCGTCCATGTTGTCCTCTTAACCTGCACGCCCCAGCCTGTCTCCAGCTTCCCTTCATTATCTCGTCCCGTGCGACCCAGAAACATGCCCTTTTTCTTGGTCATTTATTCGCTTTGTCCCTGTTATTCTGCTTGCCTGCTCCCCCATGAGCTTCGCCCGTTCCCGGCCCGCCGCCTGGATCTCTCCCCTCCTCCCCCAACACCCTCTCCTTCCGGGGCCGATCCTTCGCCTGCTTGGCGGGCTGGCCCCGGGTCCCGCGGGAGAGGCGGTCATTGTTCTTCCTCTGTCCCTCCCACATGGTTGTTTCTTCAGAACACTGCCTCCCCCGTCTATCTTCCTTCCTTGTCTTCCGTCCTCCCCCCCCCTCACCTTTCCTTCTTCTTTTTTTGCCCTTTTCCTTGCCTCTGCCCGGCGTCTCTCCCCAGGAAGGGGGGACGCGGGGTTAAGCAAGGAGACAGACCCCCCCCCCCCTGAGCGGCCTGGCCTCGCGGCGATGCGCCGGTTTCGTGGTCACCCTCTCCTGTCCCGGTGAGCCTACCCTGTCTCCGATGCCTTCTTCCGCGGATATTTTTTTCATATGAAGGACACAGGAGAGGGATGGAGGCAAATGTGCCCTCCCTTTCCCACTGCATGGAACAACGCCTGTCTAAAGTGCTGCTAAGTATATCACTGTATAAAGAAGGAAGCATAGAGACTCTGGACACAACCAGCAACGGATTTATCTGGCTCACTTTTGCCCTGTCTCTGTTTATATCTATGCTTGGACTTGCCTCCTGGATTCACTAAGGTTATGGAAATGGCCCGATGGAGCTCCCCTCAACTAGAACCCACTGTACCCTCTACTGAAGATGGCGGCTGTTTTTGCATTGGCCGGGAATCAGACGAAGATCTCCCGCATGGCAAGCGAGAATTCTATTACTGATCCACCAATGCTTGACTGGCTCTATTAGATAAGCAAGTCTAGGAAGAGATAAACTTAGCAAGTTCCATAGGCATTTGATGAAAAGAAATTGACTAATGAGTCTCTGAACAGAGGGGACAAGGCGGGAGGTCAATGTCAAAAGTCAGAGTCGTTTTCTTCTTTAGCCACCCGCTTCCTTAAGAACTACAAAGCATCTCATCCTCCTGGATTGCACCAGATTTGTCAGTTCTTGCTGGGAGATGTTACCCATCTCTTCCACCAAGGCACTTGCATGTTATCAAACACATCTGGGGTGGGGGGGAATCAGGTTTACATGCTGTTTGACAGTGCCATGAAGATCAGCGGTCCATCTGTGCCCCTGAGGTGCTGTCTTAGGGATCTTACAATACTGACAGTGCAGTTAATCCCACTTTCATGCAGGTCAGCCGTTAACCTGGATATATTTCTTCTGGTGTTTTTCAGAGACAACAGACAGGTCAGTTTACTCTCATTAGTTGTTTTAACCCTGACCTTTCTTGCCTGCCGCCTGTAAAGTGTTAATGCCTTCAGGAATTCTTCAGATTTTCATAAGCAGTAATTGCTTGTAATTCATTAAACAAGCTTGAAAAAGCATTGTCTAAAGTGCTTCCAATAATTATCTGTAAAGTGCAGCATCCTAAAACACACTTTTTCTTGGCTAACTTTTGAAATGTATATGTTATATATATGCTTGACCGCCTCAATGAGATTCACAAGGTAGGAAATGCAGCTGGAGCTCCCCCAAATAAGAAACACACACACACACACAACTTACTTAAGGGGAAGATATTCGTGCATGCATTGCGAACGGGACGCGAGACCAGGACTAGCCGCGTGGCACGATAGCAGTGGGCTCGACAAAATGAGAAACACACCACTAAAATGACTTGAAAGACGAAAGTGGAGCTTGAGAGATGCACAAGGTAGGACAATTCTATGGAGCTCCCTCAAATAAGAGCCACACACTCCTTACTTAAAAGGAGGTTGTTTTTGCATTGGTCGGGAATCTGACCCGGATCTCCCACGTGTCAGGTGAGATTTGCACCTCTGAACCACCAATGCTTGACTGGCTAGAGGAGATGCGCAAGTCTAGGAAGAGATAAACTGTAAAGTGTAATTGCCTTCAGGAATTCTTCAGATTTTCATGAGCAGTAATTGCTTGTAATTCATTAAACATGCATGAAAAGCATTGTCTAAAGTGCTTCCATTAATTATCTGTAAAGTGCAGCATCCTGAAACACACTTTTCTTGGCTAACTTTTGAAATGTATATGTTATATATATGCTTGACTGCCTCAATGAGATGCACAAGGTAGGAAATGCCGCTGGAGCTCCCTCAAATAAGAACCACACACACCTTACTTAAAAGGAGGCTGTTTTTGCATTGGCCGGGAATCAGACCCGGGTCTCCCGCGTGGCAGGCGAGAATTCTACCACTGAACCACCAATGCTTGCCTGGCTTGAGGAGATGCACAAGGTAGGAAATTCATCTGGAGCTCCCTCAAATAAGAACCACACACTCCTTACTTAAAAGGAGGCTGTTTTTGCATTGGCCGGGAATCTGACCCGGATCTCCCACGTGACAGGTGAGATTTTTTTTTTTTTTTTTTTTTTTGTTTTTTTTTTTATAAAAAAACCACACAATACTGACTTAAAAGGAGGTGTTTTGCAAGTGGCCGGTAATATGACAGGACTCCACGTGACAGGTGGATGTTTTTTTTTTTTTTTTTTTTTATAGAACACACACTACTAATAAAAGGAGGCGTTGTGCATTGGCGGGGAATATGAAAAGGACTCCCCGTGACAGGGGAGATTTGCACCTCTGAACCACCAATGCTTGACTGGCTAGAGGAGATGCGCAAGTCTAGGAAGAGATAAACTGTAAAGTGTAATTGCCTTCAGGAATTCTTCAGATTTTCATGAGCAGTAATTGCTTGTAATTCATTAAACATGCATGAAAAAGCATTGTCTAAAGTGCTTCCATTAATTATCTGTAAAGTGCAGCATCCTGAAACACACTTTTTCTTGGCTAACTTTTGAAATGTATATGTTATATATATGCTTGACTGCCTCAATGAGATTCACAAGGTAGGAAATGCTGCTGGAGCTCCCTCAAATAATAAAAAAAGACTCCTTAATTAAAAGGCGGCTGGGTGCATTGCGTAGGGAAGCAGACCAAGATCTCCCGCATGGCAAGCGAGAATTCTATCACTGATCCACCAATGTTTGACTGGCTCTAGGAGATAAGCAAGTCTAGGAAGAGATAAACTGAGCAAGTTCAATAGGCATTTGATGAAAAGAAATGGACTAATGAGTCTCTGAACAGAGGGGAGAACGGGAGAGGTCAATGTCAAAAGTCAGAGTCGTTTTCTTCTTTAGCCACCAGCTTCCTTAAGAACTACAAAGCATCTCATCCTCCTGGACTGCACCAGATTTGTCAGTTCTTGCTGGGAGATGTTACCCCTCTCTTCCACCAAGGCACTTGCATGTTCTCAAACACATCTGGGGTGGGGGGGAATCAGGGTTACATGCTGTTTGACAGTGCCATGAAGATCAGCGGTCCATCTGTGCCCCTGAAGTGCTGTCTTAGGGATCTTACAATACTGACATTGCAGTTAATCCCACTTTCATGCAGGTCAGCCGTTAGCCTGGACATATTTCTTCTGGTGTTTTTCAGAGACAACAGACAGGTCAGTTTACTGTCATTAGTTGTTTTAACCCTGACCTTTCTTGCCTGCTGTCTGTAAAGTGTTATTGCCTTCATGAATTCTTCAGATTTTCATGAGCAGTAATTGCTTGTAATTCATTAAACATGCACGAAAAGCATTGTCTAAAGTGCTTCCATTAATTATCTGTAAAGTGCAGCATCCAGAAAAACACACTTTTTCTTGGCTAAGTTTAGATTTGTAAATGTTATATATGCTTGACTGCCTCAATGAGATTCGCAAGGTAGGAAATGCAGCTGGAGCTCCCTCAAATAAGAAACACACACACACAACTTACTTAAGGGGAAGATATTCATGCATTGGCCAGGAATCGGACCCGGTTCTCCCGCGTGGCAGGCGAGAATTCTACCACTGAACCACCAATGCTTGCCTGGCTTTAGGAGATGCACAAGGTAGGAAATTCACCTGGAGCTCCCTCAAATAAGAACCACACACTCCTTACTTAAAAGGAGGCTGTTTTTGCATTGGCCGGGAATCTGACCCGGATCTCCCACGTGACAGGTGAGATTTGCTCCTCTGAACCACCAATGCTTGACTGGCTAGAGGAGATGCGCAAGTCTAGGAAGAGATAAACTGTAAAGTGTAATTGCCTTCAGGAATTCTTCAGATTTTCATGAGCAGTAATTGCTTGTAATTCATTAAACATGCATGAAAAAGCATTGTCTAAAGTGCTTCCATTAATTATCTGTAAAGTGCAGCATCCTGAAACACACTTTTTCTTGGCTAACTTTTGAAATGTATATGTTATATATATGCTTGACTGCCTCAATGAGATTCACAAGGTAGGAAATGCTGCTGGAGCTCCCTCAAATAATAACCACGTACTCCTTACTTAAAAGGAGGCTGTTGTTGCATTGGTCGGGAATCAGACCAAGATCTCCCGCATGGCAAGTGAGAATTCTATCACTGATCCACCAATGCTTGACTGGCTCTAGGAGATAAGCAAGTCTAGGAAGAGATAAACTGAACAAGTTCCATAGGCATTTGATGAAAAGAAATGGACTAATGAGTCTCTGAACAGAGGGGAAAAGGGGAGAGGTCAATGTCAAAAGTCAGAGGCGTTTTCTTCTTAGCGACAAGATTCCTTAATAACTACAAAGTATAGCTCCTCCTGGACGCACCGAATTTGTCAGTTCTTGCTGGGAGATGACCCATCTCTTCACCAAGGGCCTTGCATGTTCCAAACAACACTGGGGTGGGGGGGAATCAGGGTTAATGGCTGTGTGACAAGCTGCCCTGACGATCAGGGTACATCTGTAGCCCCTGAAGTGCTGTCTAGTGAATCTTTACAATGTGACATTGCAGTTAAGTCCCACTTTCGCAGGTAGGCCGTTAGCGGGACATATTTCTATGGTGTATTTCAGAGACAAACAGACCGGTCAGTACTGGTCATTAGTGGTCTAACCCTGACCTTTCTGCATGCTGTCTGTAAAGTGTTATTGCATTCATGAATTCTAGATTTTATGAGAAGTAAGCTTGTAATTCATTAAACAATGCACGGAAAAAGCATTGTCTAAAGTGGCTTACCATATTGATCTGTAAAGGCAGCATCCCAGAAAAACACACTTTCTGGCAAGTTTTAGAGTTGTAAATGTTATTGCTTGACTGCCTAAATGAGATTCGCAAGGTAGGAAATGCAGCTGGAGCTCCCTCAAATAAGAAACACACACACACACACCTTACTTATGGGGAAGATATTCATGCATTGGCCGGGAATCGGACCCGGGTCTCCCGCGTGGCAGGCGAGAATTCTACCACTGAACCACCAATGCTTGCCTGGCTTGAGGAGATGCACAAGGTAGGAAATTCATCTGGAGCTCCCTCAAATAAGAACCACACACTCCTTACTTAAAAGGAGGCTGTTTTTGCATTGGCCGGGAATCAGACCAAGATCTCCCGCATGGCAAGCGAGAATTCTATCACTGATCCACCAATGCTTGACTGGCTCTAGGAGATAAGCAAGTCTAGGAAGAGATAAACTGAGCAAGTTCCATAGGCATTTGATGAAAAGAAATGGACTAATGAGTCTCTGAACAGAGAGGGAGAACGGGAGAGGTCAATGTCAAAAGTCAGAGTCGTTTTCTTCTTTAGCCACCAGCTTCCTTAAGAACTACAAAGCATCTCATCCTCCTGGACTGCACCAGATTTGTCAGTTCTTGCTGGGAGATGTTACCCCTCTCTTCCACCAAGGCACTTGCATGTTCTCAAACACATCTGGGGTGGGGGGGAATCAGGGTTACATGCTGTTTGACAGTGCCATGAAGATCAGCGGTCCATCTGTGCCCCTGAAGTGCTGTCTTAGGGATCTTACAATACTGACATTGCAGTTAATCCCACTTTCATGCAGGTCAGCCGTTAGCCTGGACATATTTCTTCTGGTGTTTTTCAGAGACAACAGACAGGTCAGTTTACTGTCATTAGTTGTTTTAACCCTGACCTTTCTTGCCTGCTGTCTGTAAAGTGTTATTGCCTTCATGAATTCTTCAGATTTTCATGAGCAGTAAATGCTTGTAATTCATTAAACATGCACGAAAAGCATTGTCTAAAGTGCTTCCATTAATTATCTGTAAAGTGCAGCATCCAGAAAAACACACTTTTTCTTGGCTAAGTTTAGATTTGTAAATGTTATATATGCTTGACTGCCTCAATGAGATTCGCAAGGTAGGAAATGCAGCTGGAGCTCCCTCAAATAAGAAACACACACACACACACACCTTACTTAAGGGGAAGATATTCATGCATTGGCCGGGAATCGGACCCGGGTCTCCCGCGTGGCAGGCGAGAATTCTACCACTGAACCACCAATGCTTGCCTGGCTTGAGGAGATGCACAAGGTAGGAAATTCATCTGGAGCTCCCTCAAATAAGAACCACACACTCCTTACTTAAAAGGAGGCTGTTTTTGCATTGGCCGGGAATCTGACCCGGATCTCCCACGTGACAGGTGAGATTTGCACCTCTGAACCACCAATGCTTGACTGGCTAGAGGAGATGCGCAAGTCTAGGAAGAGATAAACTGTAAAGTGTAATTGCCTTCAGGAATTCTTCAGATTTTCATGAGCAGTAATTGCTTGTAATTCATTAAACATGCATGAAAAAGCATTGTCTAAAGTGCTTCCATTAATTATCTGTAAAGTGCAGCATCCTGAAACACACTTTTTCTTGGCTAACTTTTGAAATGTATATGTTATATATATGCTTGACTGCCTCAATGAGATTCACAAGGTAGGAAATGCAGCTGGAGCTCCCTCAAATAAGAAACACACACACACAACTTACTTAAGGGGAAGATATTCGTGCATTGGCCGGGAATCGGACCCGGGTCTCCCGCGTGGCAGTCGAGAATTCTACCACTGAACCACCAATGCTTGCCTAGCTTGAGGAGATGCACAAGGTAGGAAATTCATCTGGAGCTCCCTCAAATAAGAACCACACACTCCTTACTTAAAAGGAGGCTGTTTTTGCATTGGCCGGGAATCTGACCCGGATCTCCCACGTGACAGGTGAGATTTGCACCTCTGAACCACCAATGCTTGACTGGCTAGAGGAGATGCGCAAGTCTAGGAAGAGATAAACTGTAAAGTGTAATTGCCTTCAGGAATTCTTCAGATTTTCATGAGCAGTAATTGCTTGTAATTCATTAAACATGCATGAAAAAGCATTGTCTAAAGTGCTTCCATTAATTATCTGTAAAGTGCAGCATCCTGAAACACACTTTTCTTGGCTAACTTTTGAAATGTATATGTTATATATATGCTTGACCGCCTCAATGAGATTCACAAGGTAGGAAATGCAGCTGGAGCTCCCCCAAATAAGAAACACACANGATGCACAAGGTAGGAAATTCTTCTGGAGCTCCCTCAAATAAGAACCACATACTCCTTACTTAAAAGGAGGCTGTTGTTGCATTGGCCGGGAATCAGACCAAGATCTCCCGCATGGCAAGCGAGAATTCTATCATTGATCCACCAATGCTTGACTGGCTCAGAGATAGCAAGTCTAGAAGAGTAACTGAACAAGTTCACATAGGCATTTGATGAAAAAGAAATGGGGACATGATCGCTGAACAGAGGGGAGAAGGGGAGAGGTCAATGTCAAAAGTCAGAGTCGTTTTCTTCTTTAGCCACCAGCTTCCTTAAGAACTACAAAGCATCTCATCCTCCTGGACTGCACCAGATTTGTCAGTTCTTGCTGGGAGATGTTACCCCTCTCTTCCACCAAGGCACTTGCATGTTCTCAAACACATCTGGGGTGGGGGGGGAAACATGGTTACATGCTGTTTGACAGTGCCATGAAGATCAGCGGTCCATCTGTGCCCCTGAAGTGCTGTCTTAGGGATCTTACAATACTGACATTGCAGTTAATCCCACTTTCATGCAGGTCAGCCGTTAGCCTGGACATATTTCTTCTGGTGTTTTTCAGAGACAACAGACAGGTCAGTTTACTGTCATTAGTTGTTTTAACCCTGACCTTTCTTGCCTGCTGTCTGTAAAGTGTTATTGCCTTCATGAATTCTTCAGATTTTCATGAGCAGTAATTGCTTGTAATTCATTAAACATGCACGAAAAGCATTGTCTAAAGTGCTTCCATTAATTATCTGTAAAGTGCAGCATCCAGAAAAACACACTTTTTCTTGGCTAAGTTTAGATTTGTAAATGTTATATATGCTTGACTGCCTCAATGAGATTCGCAAGGTAGGAAATGCAGCTGGAGCTCCCTCAAATAAGAAACACACACACACAACTTACTTAAGGGGAAGATATTCGTGCATTGGCCGGGAATCGGACCCGGGTCTCCCTCGTGGCAGTCGAGAATTCTACCACTCAGACCACCATTCTTGCCTGGCTTGAGGAGATTCACAAGGTAGGAAATTCATCTGGAGCTCCCTCAAATAAGAACCACACACTCCTTACTTAAAAGGAGGCTGTTTTTGCATTGGCCGGGAATCTGACCCGGATCTCCCACGTGACAGGTGAGATTTGCACCTCTGAACCACCAATGCTTGACTGGCTAGAGGAGATGCGCAAGTCTAGGAAGAGATAAACTGTAAAGTGTAATTGCTTTCAGGAATTCTTCAGATTTTCATGAGCAGTAATTGCTTGTAATTCATTAAACATGCATGAAAAAGCATTGTCTAAAGTGCTTCCATTAATTATCTGTAAAGTGCAGCATCCATAAAAACACACTTTTTCTTGGCTAAGTTTAGATATGTATATGTTATATATGCTTGACTGCCTCAATGAGATTCACAAGGTAGGAAATGCTGCTGGAGCTCCCTCAAATAAGAACCACATACTCCTTACTTAAAAGGAGGCTGTTGTTGCATTGGCCGGGAATCAGACCAAGATCTCCCGCATGGCAAGCGAGAATTCTATCATTGATCCACCAATGTTTGACTGGCTCTAGGAGATAAGCAAGTCTAGGAAGAGATAAACTGAGCAAGTTCCATAGGCATTTGATGAAAAGAAATGGACTAATGAGTCTCTGAACAGAGGGGAGAAGGGGAGAGGTCAATGTCAAAAGTCACAGTCGTTTTCTTCTTTAGCCACCAGCTTCCTTAAGAACTACAAAGCATCACATCCTCCTGGACTGCACCAGATTTGTCAGTTCTTGCTGGGAGATGTTACCCCTCTCTTCCACCAAGGCACTTGCATGTTCTCAAACACATCTGGGGTGGGGGGGGAATCAGGGTTACATGCTGTTTGACAGTGCCATGAAGATCAGCGGTCCATCTGTGCCCCTGAAGTGCTGTCTTAGGGATCTTACAATACTGACATTGCAGTTAATCCCACTTTCATGCAGGTTAGCCGTTAGCCTGGACATATTTCTTCTGGTGTTTTTCAGAGTCAACAGACAGGTCAGTTTACTGTCATTATTTGTTTTAACCCTGACCTTTCTTGCCTGCTGTCTGTAAAGTGTTATTGCCTTCATGAATTCTTCAGATTTTCATGAGCAGTAAATGCTTGTAATTCATTAAACATGCACGAAAAGCATTGTCTAAAGTGCTTCCATTAATTATCTGTAAAGTGCAGCATCCAGAAAAACACACTTTTTCTTGGCTAAGTTTAGATTTGTAAATGTTATATATGCTTGACTGCCTCAATGAGATTCGCAAGGTAGGAAATGCAGCTGGAGCTCCCTCAAATAATAACCACGTACACACCACCGCTTACTATATGGGAGATATTCATGCATTGATCTCGGACCGACCGGGTTCTTCCGCGTGGCAGCCGAGAATTCTACCACTGAACCACCCATGCTTGCCTGGCTTGAGGAGATGCACAAGGTAGGAAATTCTTCTGGAGCTCCCTCAAATAAGAACCACACACTCCTTACTTAACAGGAGGCTGTTTTTGCATTGGCCGGGAATCAGACCAAGATCTCCCGCATGGCAAGCGAGAATTCTATCACTGATCCACCAATGCTTGACTGGCTCTAGGAGATAAGCAAGTCTAGGAAGAGATAACGTAAAGTGTATTGACCTTCGGAATTCTCTTCTATTTTCATGATCAGTACTTGCTTGTAATTCATTATACATTGCATGAAAAAAGGCATTGTCCCTAAAGTTCGTCGCATTAATTATCTGTAAAGTGCATGCATCCCTGAAACACACTTTTTCTTGGCTACTTTTGAAATGGATAATGTTTCTTATAAGGGCGTGACTGCCTCAATGAGATTCGCAAGGTAGGAAATTCATCTGGAGCTCCCTCAAATAAGAACCACAGACTCCTTACTTAAAAGGATGCTGTTTTTGCATTGGCCGGGAATCAGACGAAGATCTCCCGCATGGCAAGCGAGAATTCTATCATTGATCCACCAATGTTTGACTGGCTCTAGGAGATAAGCAAGTCTAGGAAGAGATAAACTGAGCAAGTTCCATAGGCATTTGATGAAAAGAAATGGACTAATGAGTCTCTGAACAGAGGGGAGAAGGGGAGAGGTCAATGTCAAAAGTCAGAGTCGTTTTCTTCTTTAGCCACCAGCTTCCTTAAGAACTACAAAGTATCTCATCCTCCTGGACTGCACCAGATTTGTCAGTTCTTGCTGGGAGATGTTACCCCTCTCTTCCACCAATGCACTTGCATGTTCTCAAACACATCTGGGGTGGGGGGGAATCAGGTTTACATGCTGTTTGACAGTGCCATGAAGATCAGCGGTCCATCTGTGCCCCTGAAGTGCTGTCTTAGGGATCTTACAATACTGACATTGCAGTTAATCCCACTTTCATGCAGGTCAGCCGTTAGCCTGGACATATTTCTTCTGGTGTTTTTCAGAGACAACAGACAGGTCAGTTTACTCTCATTAGTTGTTTTAACCCTGACCTTTCTTGCCTGCTGTCTGTAAAGTGTTATTGCCTTCATGAATTCTTCAGATTTTCATGAGCAGTAATTGCTTGTAATTCATTAAACAAGCTTGAAAAAGCATTGTCTAAAGTGCTTCCAATAATTATCTGTAAAGTGCAGCATCCTGAAACACACTTTTTCTTGGCTAAGTTTAGATTTGTAAATGTTATATATGCTTGACTGCCTCAATGAGATTCGCAAGGTAGGAAATGCAGCTGGAGCTCCCTCAAATAATAAACACACACACACACCTTACTTAAGGGGAAGATATTCATGCATTGGCCGGGAATCGGACCCGGGTCTCCCGCGTGGCAGGCGAGAATTCTACCACTGAACCACCAATGCTTGCCTGGCTTGAGGAGATGCACAAGGTAGGAAATTCATCTGGAGCTCCCTCAAATAAGAACCACACACTCCTTACTTAAAAGGAGGCTGTTTTTGCATTGGCCGGGAATCAGACCAAGATCTCCCGCATGGCAAGCGAGAATTCTATCACTGATCCACCAATGCTTGACTGGCTCTAGGAGATAAGCAAGTCTAGGAAGAGATAAACTGAACAAGTTCCATAGGCATTTGATGAAAAGAAATGGACTAATGAGTCTCTGAACAGAGGGGAAAAGGGGAGAGGTCAATGTCAAAAGTCAGAGTCGTTTTCTTCTTTAGCCACCAGCTTCCTTAAGAACTACAAAGCATCTCATCCTCCTGGACTGCACCAGATTTGTCAGTTCTTGCTGGGAGATGTTACCCCTCTCTTCCACCAAGGCACTTGCATGTTCTCAAACACATCTGGGGTGGGGGGGAATCAGGGTTACATGCTGTTTGACAGTGCCATGAAGATCAGCGGTCCATCTGTGCCCCTGAAGTGCTGTCTTAGGGATCTTACAATACTGACATTGCAGTTAATCCCACTTTCATGCAGGTCAGCCGTTAGCCTGGACATATTTCTTCTGGTGTTTTTCAGAGACAACAGACAGGTCAGTTTACTGTCATTAGTTGTTTTAACCCTGACCTTTCTTGCCTGCTGTCTGTAAAGTGTTATTGCCTTCATGAATTCTTCAGATTTTCATGAGCAGTAATTGCTTGTAATTCATTAAACATGCACGAAAAGCATTGTCTAAAGTGCTTCCATTAATTATCTGTAAAGTGCAGCATCCTGAAACACTTTTTCTTGGCTATCTGTTGAAATGTATATGTTATATATATGCTTGACTGCCTCAATGAGATTCACAAGGTAGGAAATGCTGCTGGAGCTCCCTCAAATAATAACCACGTACTCCTTACTTAAAAGGAGGCTGTTGTTGCATTGGTCGGGAATCAGACCAAGATCTCCCGCATGGCAAGTGAGAATTCTATCACTGATCCACCAATGCTTGACTGGCTCTAGGAGATAAGCAAGTCTAGGAAGAGATAAACTGAACAAGTTCCATAGGCATTTGATGAAAAGAAATGGACTAATGAGTCTCTGAACAGAGGGGAAAAGGGGAGAGGTCAATGTCAAAAGTCAGAGTCGTTTTCTTCTTTAGCCACCAGCTTCCTTAAGAACTACAAAGCATCTCATCCTCCTGGACTGCACCAGATTTGTCAGTTCTTGCTGGGAGATGTTACCCCTCTCTTCCACCAAGGCACTTGCATGTTCTCAAACACATCTGGGGTGGGGGGGAATCAGGGTTACATGCTGTTTGACAGTGCCATGAAGATCAGCGGTCCATCTGTGCCCCTGAAGTGCTGTCTTAAGGATCTTACAATACTGACATTGCAGTTAATCCCACTTTCATGCAGGTCAGCCGTTAGCCTGGACATATTTCTTCTGGTGTATTTCAGAGACAACAGACAGGTCAGTTTACTGTCATTAGTTGTTTTAACCCTGACCTTTCTTGCCTGCTGTCTGTAAAGTGTTATTGCCTTCATGAATTCTTCAGATTTTCATGAGCAGTAAATGCTTGTAATTCATTAAACATGCACGAAAAGCATTGTCTAAAGTGCTTCCATTAATTATCTGTAAAGTGCAGCATCCAGAAAAACACACTTTTTCTTGGCTAAGTTTAGATTTGTAAATGTTATATATGCTTGACTGCCTCAATGAGATTCGCAAGGTAGGAAATGCAGCTGGAGCTCCCTCAAATAAGAAACACACACACACACCTTACTTAAGGGGAAGATATTCATGCATTGGCCGGGAATCGGACCCGGGTCTCCCGCGTGGCAGGCGAGAATTCTACCACTGAACCACCAATGCTTGCCTGGTTTGAGGAGATGCACAAGGTAGGAAATTCATCTGGAGCTCCCTCAAATAAGAACCACACACTCCTTACTTAAAAGGAGGCTGTTTTTGCATTGGCCGGGAATCTGACCCGGATCTCCCACGTGACAGGTGAGATTTGCACCTCTGAACCACCAATGCTTGACTGGCTAGAGGAGATGCGCAAGTCTAGGAAGAGATAAACTGTAAAGTGTAATTGCCTTCAGGAATTCTTCAGATTTTCATGAGCAGTAATTGCTTGTAATTCATTAAACATGCATGAAAAAGCATTGTCTAAAGTGCTTCCATTAATTATCTGTAAAGTGCAGCATCCTGAAACACACTTTTTCTTGGCTAACTTTTGAAATGTATATGTTATATATATGCTTGACTGCCTCAATGAGATTCACAAGGTAGGAAATGCTGCTGGAGCTCCCTCAAATAATAACCACGTACTCCTTACTTAAAAGGAGGCTGCTGTTGCATTGGTCGGGAATCAGACCAAGATCTCCCGCATGGCAAGTGAGAATTCTATCACTGATCCACCAATGCTTGACTGGCTCTAGGAGATAAGCAAGTTAGGACGAGATAAACTGACAAGTTTCCATTAGGGGATGTGATGAAAAGGAATGGACTTAATGAGTATCTGAACAGAGGGGAAAAAGGGGAGAGGTCAATGTCAAAAAGTCAGAGCGTTTCTCTTAGCGACCAGTTCACTTAAGAACTACAAAGCATTCATCTCCTGGACTGGAACAGATTTGTCCGTTCTTGCGGGGAGACCATGTTACCCCTCTCTTCCACCAAGCACTTGCATGTTCTCAAAACACATTGGGGTGGGGGGGAATCAGTGTTACATGCTGTTTGACAGTGCCATGAAGATCAGAGGTCCATCTGTGCCCTAAATGCTGTCTTTAGGGATCTTACAATACGACATTGCAGTTAATGCCACTTTCCTGCAGGTTCAGACGTCGCCTGGACATATTTCTGCTGGTGTTTTTCAGAGACAACGGACAGGTCAGGTTTGAATGTCATAGTTGTTTTAACCATGACCTTTCTGCATGCTGTCTCTGTAAAGGGTTATTGCCTTAATGAATTCTTCAGATTTTCAGGAGCAGTAATTGCTTGTAATTCATTAAACAAGCTTGAAAAAGCATTGTCTAAAGTGCTTCCAATAATTATCTGTAAAGTGCAGCATCCTAAAACACACTTTTTCTTGGCTAACTTTTGAAATGTATATGTTATATATATGCTTGACCGCCTCAATGAGATTCACAAGGTAGGAAATGCAGCTGGAGCTCCCCCAAATAAGAAACACACACACACACACAACTTACTTAAGGGGAAGATATTCGTGCATTGGCCGGGAACAGACCCGGGTCTCCCGCGCGGCGACCGCGGATTGTTTAGCTAAACGGCCCTAAACCGTTTCCCATTCATTCTCAATGGTAGTGCTAAACCACTACGGATGCAATATACTTTCGGCCGCTAGCGCTCTCGTGGCGCTCTTCCGTGTTTTGTGCACCCCGGGAAGTTTGAATTCGCCATTTTTATCCCGACTCGGAGAGTGAAACACACACGGCGGTGATCTACCTCGTTTGTTTACTTCAACGAATCATCAGCCCATCTATCAAAGGTAACGTTGTTACATTATGTGACATCAGTTAACGTTTTGTTTATGCTGAAATCACACTAACGTTAGCTGTGTTCCTTCTTGCCGCGTTTTATTTACTAGAATTCAACATATGGTGACGTGCGCGCAAAATGATGAATGAACATAGTTGTAATTTACGTTTCTGTATTCATGTTCATAACATATGCTTTTTTCCGCATTTGTGCTTTCTCGCGGTTGCTGTCTTGGCAGCTATACTATACTCATTCCGTTTTTAGGTTGTATAAGGTTTTTATTAACTCGTGGAAAGTTACATCGGTTAAGTTTTATCACTGTAAGTTAGTACTGAATTCAGATTGATTTTCTAAGCACTAAACACGAAATTCTCCCGCTTGAGGGAGTTTTGACAAAGGTTGTCTGTCATTTTTAACACGTCACCCGTTAATTGCAAGCTAAATTATGAACCGGCATTTTTTGTAATGAGTTTACGTAGATATGTTCCACAGTTTAAAAATTAAAGTGATTTGTTGTCCTGTGAGAATGTTTTATAACCATGCTTTTACTATAGTAACGTAATTCAGCCATAGTATTTAGTAGTAGAATCACAACCATAAATTTGCCATTGTTGTTACTGTATTTGCAGTACATTCATGAAATTATGAATGAAAATCAATCTGCCCATAACAGCAGGATTACTACAGTTTTACTAAAGTAACATCATGGATGTTATATATGTGTGTGTGTGTGTGTTATATATATATATGTGTATGCTATGTATTGTGTGGGTATATATATATGGATATGTGTATATATGAATGGGACTGATGTATATGGTATATAATATGTGGTGTTATATATATATACTATAGGTGGGTATTGAGAGTGTGGTTATATATATGTGTATGTGTATATGTGTGTGTGTGTGTGTGTGTGTGTGTATATAGATATATATATATATATATATGTAATGTGTGTTTATATTATGTATGTATGTACTATGTGTGTATATATGTAATGTGTGTGATATATAGGGATGTATTGTGTGTTGTCTATTATGTGTATGTATATGTGTGTGTAATTTATGTGTGTATATTGTGTGATTATATAATGTGGTGTGGGTATATTGTGTGTATATAGATATGTGTAGGTATATGTGTGTGTTCTATATATGGTGGTGTATATTTCGTGGGTGTCATTTGTGGTGTGTATATGTGTGTGTGTCTATACGTGTATGTATAGTCGTGTAAATGTAGATGTGTGCATTTATATAATGTATATATATTTATATAATATATCATATTTATATAATATATGTGTATGTATGTATATGTATGTGTATATATGTATGTATATATATATATATATATAGAAGTATGTATATGTGTGTATATATTGTATGTATATGGTGTATATATATGTATGTATTGGTGATCTTAGGTATGTATATGTAGTGTATGTATTGTGTGTGTGTGTGTTTATGTAGTGTATGTATTGTGTGTGTGTGTATATATGTATGTATATGTGTGTATGTATATATATGTATATTTATATATATATATATAATATATATATATATGAATATCTATGAATAATTGGTGATAGAAATATCGCTTTTTCGGCCTATAGGTCACATGCACAAAGAAGTATGTTTTCCCTGGAAAAGTGAAGGTTGTTCTCCGTAAGGGACCTCTAGGGTATCTCCTTCAGGAGCCAACTGATGAGGCAAGCCTGATTAAAAGCAACCCATCACTGCAGGACAAGTCAGCGCCCATGAAGCAGGACCTTGTCAGACAACATGCTCTGACTGTTGTCCGTCAGAGAGGAGGGGATGCCTCAGACAAGAGAGAGGTTTTGGGTGAATACATCCTCCAATTTGGAAAATACAAGGGCAAGTCCTTTCAGTGGCTCCTTGAAAATGACATGGGGTACACCATATATTTGATGAAGACCCTGCAGCAGGAAGAGGCCGCTGGAGAGTTTAGAGCAGAGGGACACAGCAAACACAGCCTGGTGTCGTTTGCCAACTATGCTCACAGCTTTGAAGAAATTGAGTCTCTTCTTAGCTATGTGTCCACAACACCAGCTGCACCAGCAGCCTCATCAGAGGATGACCAGTTAGTTGGTTTCGGGGCTCGTGCCAAGAGCACATGGCAGGAGATTTGGAAAAGCAGGGCTGATGGATATGCATCCTTTGTATTGGGGGCGACCTGTGTCCCAGGGACACGGATGCACAAACTGCAGCAATACCTGCGGAAACAGCAGCAGTCAACCTGTCGGCCTGTGCCCACATCAAGTGCCATAACTCAGCCCATGGGTCAGTTGTGTATTTTTCTCATTTGCTCTTTAGCAGGAAATAGTGCCATTGTATCAACTGATATAAACAAATAACATAACTTATGATTTTACTCATACATTATGCTTCAGTTAACACAGAGCTATATTTTAAGAAATCATTCTGGGCATACTTTTTTTTTTTATTTTTTTTTATTTATTTATTTTTTACAACCTTCTTGTCTTTCTCCAACACACACAGAGATGGATGAAGATGCTGAGTTGGAGAGTGCAATGCTGAGCATTACCCCCTCCAAGCTACAGGTGCAGTGTAAGTATGATTTCTTTCTGTGCTTTACTATATCAGTTGTATTTTCCGATTTGTTTTCTCTCAAATGTTTTACTGTTTTGTGTGTTACCACCAGCGCCACCATCATCATCCTCAGCAGCTGAACCGGGGTGGTCTATGGAAACGGAAAAAGGTTTTTACACATGAGGTTCAGCACTGGAGCACAGTTCTGTTGAATTGTGAGATGAAATGCTCTCCAGGACTGAACATAAATCCTTGTGTTCTCAGTGTTTTGGCCATGTTCCGGCCTTGTTCCGTTAACAATGCGTTTGCCGTTGACAATAAACTAAATGTCCCAGGGGACTATGAATTGATTTCCCCTTCATGAATTGATACCAGCCACAATCAGGGTAAGTACTCGCTTTTGGCAACTCGTAAATGTTACTAACATATGATGAAATGCATGTTTTTGCATGTTTTGTTCACATCCCTCCTGGGCATATGTCATTTTATTTTGTACAAGACAAGCATGTGAAGTAAGATTAAGGTGTTTTTGTCCTTAAACCTAATATGCCTAATTATTATTATTTTTTAATCCTGCAGTACCTTCTGCTTCCCTCTCCAAATCACCTGCTGAAAAGCAACAACGAGTGACACCATTTCATGGTAAATGCATTGTAATTCTGTCCATCTATTCAATTCATCTATTTGTCTCATGTACTATGGTATTTATCTTTTTCTTCTTTGTTTTTATCTTTTCTTTTGTTTTAGCACCACCCATGCGCCCCAAAATACCTGTGTCCATTCCTAAAGAGTTGATGTTCCTTGTAAAAGATACGACAAAAGTGGAGAGAACGGATTCAACTACAGGTGTGTTTTATGTTAGGTTTAGTGATGCTTTTTTTATTCTAAAGTCACACTGTACATTGTAATTGTTTAGTATTTAAAATCTCATTTAATATTTATAATTCCTCACCTCTTGTATGAGTAATTGTTAATAGATAAATGGTATTCTGTTACAGGAGACAGCAGCACTATAGACACCTCTCGAGTGTGCAGGACACTTACTTTTGAGGAGTGTGGCAAAAGCAGTAAGGCTGTATTGCACTTGAAATTATTCAAATGTTGTGTTAAAAAAAGTCTAATTATACAATTGTATTTATCCATCTTTTTAGAAGATCTCTCTTCTTCAGCAACCACTACATATAGTCTCCAACAGACAGCTGAGGCATCACATGGTAAGATTGTAATTCTACTAGAATTTTGCTCTGGTAGAAAATTAAGGCCTTAAAAAAGGTATTTTAATTAGAACAGAAAGTCTTAAAATTCATAAAGTCATCATGACATTACATTTTGCATTGGGGAAAAAATTAATATGTTTTTCAGTATTTTTGTCTTGTTTTTCAGTACAAATACCCTTAAATCAAGATACACTTACTTGAGAAGCAAATGAAAAATTAAAGACTTTGCTTTGCGGAATTTGCACTGAACTTAAGGGGAGTTATGCTTTAAAAATAAACTGTTTGTAAGTGGGATATGAAACTTGTTTCCCTAAGTTGATTTTTCTGAGCCCATTGGCAGATGTTTGTTCTTGTTTTAATCATAAACTCATTTCATTTTGATCATTTTCACACACAAAATATCAAGATGACTTCTGGCATTTTGCTTCTCGTGTTTTTTCAAGGCTGTACAGCAGTGGTAACAAATATGTTAACTAAGTTAATAAATAAATGATGCAATATAAAGTGTAAACAGTTTATTGATTTTAACTGAACCATACGTTGATCTTTTCAGGAACCCTCCCACCTTCTGAATCCTCCTCTTCCCCTCATACACCCGAGCCACCACACAGTAAGATGTTTTCATAACTCTTTTCTCAAGTGCTACTCTGCCCCAGAAGTGTCCTTTATTATATAGTCTATAATGAGAAGAATTTAACAAAAGTGTAAATGTTATGACATTGCACTAATCTACTTTTTCTTTTTTCATCCGTTTTCTCAGGTGGTCCTTCTGTTTTTGTTCCCCCACTGACACTCAGATCATCCCCTCATACACCTGAGACACCACACAGTAAGATGTTTTTATAACTACTCTGAAGGTTTTACTATGGCCAAAATATGTTTTAATTTATTATACAATCTGTGATGATAATCCAATGTGTGAAAATGACTACATATCACCAATTATGTTTTTGTTTTTCATCCTTGTTCCCACAGTTTTTGTTGCCCCACCGGCACAGAGACCAGATCAGGATATAAGCACTTGGACCTGTTCTTATCATCAGAAAGTGTGGATGAAGACAGAGCTCCAATCTCTGGGACTGTGGCCTGGGTCCCACCATATGCTCAAGCCAGGAAACGCCCTTTCATTATGGCGCCTCCCTCCACAGCCAGAACTCATTGATACTGTGTTAGCACTCCCATCCCGCAATTTCTTTCAGCTCCATCCATTTTTTATTTGGAAACCAGAAAGTGACGTCATGGTGAGACTAAGAAATAATTATATACTCCCATGTCTTCATGGTTGTCCAAAGCCAGATATAGTCTCAGCTGGTGTGGGTAGGCCTCGAGTGATTGTTGGCACCAGTGGACAATATTACATCTTTGCTTCACGCCTTCGCTGCAGGATGTGCAAGAGGATCTGGTTTGCTGACAGTCCTCAGTGGACGGGGAAACTGCCAAAGCGGTTCACAAGCATTCTGCCAGCATTCCTAACTTACAAGAAGGCCATTTGCAAGTCTGTGCTTCATGAGCTGAGGCGTACTGGCAAGTCACCTTCAGACATGGCAAACCAGGTGAATGAGCTGATGCACCTTAAATATGAACAAGCTCACCTGGCATACCTTCACAGCATACAGAACATCTGGAATGCTGAGGCTGGGGTTTATGGGCAGATGACTCTTGGTCACCTTGTGAGG